>JAADVW010000090.1:0-71092 GCA_023335875.1 Elongisporangium prolatum
AGTCGCGTTCTTACGCGTCACACTAGAACTATTAGACTCAGCGATTTGGGTCAGAGCTCCAACTATGCTGCTCGAGATGTCAGCGCACTGCGCCACAAATGTCGACAGAGTTGCTCGGGTTTCTGTGGCAAGTTTCGACCTCCGATTCCTAGACTAGGACAAAGGCCTGTGTTCCGCGCCAGTTCCATCGCCACCAGATGGTCAGCAAGCAGGACCCAAATTAACTTATCTTAAGCCAGCAGCTGGAGGATCGCAGCATGGCGAATGCAATCGATGGAGGTTTCCCATCGTCCCAGGACGCTGCGAAAATCAAAGTAAACTCTGCGCACTGTCTGCTTGAGGCGCAGCGATGCGATTGTGGAGATCTCCGTGTGCCTTCACACGCCGGCCGGTCTGGCCGCTTTATTCTGCGCGCTAAATGTAGCCGGTTCACTCGCACAAAGATGCGACGCTTCTTACAGACCCGGGTTTGAGAACGCATGTTTCTATTTTTTCAGGACCATGAGAACCCGCGTTGATTTGCTGAGGTAACATGACAGGAAAGGTCATGGGTGGGTGGGTTTCAATAATATTCTAAAACCCATTTTGTCATTGTTACTGGAAACCCGTGATATTTCGGCGCGTTTGTGCCCTTTGATGAGCGACCCACTCTTCCCAGCAGCAGTCAAGCCCACTCGCTCTCCATTTAAAGAGAGCGCCCGCATCGTCCCATTCGACTTTGCCTTCTTGTGCCAGTCGCTCAGTGCAGAAACAGCAGCAGAAGCCACCTTTCCCAAGTCAAAGCCTTCGGCTCGTCTAGAAAGGGAGTAGCCATGTCAGCCGCCACCAAGAGCTCCTCGCTGCCGACGGTCGTGCTGCATTTCCGTGGCCTGCCGTCGGGGCTTTCCGCTCGCGTCTCAAGCGAAGATCTCTGGCGTTTTGCGCGCAAGGAAGTAGAACAGACTGTGATGGCGACTGTGGCGCTCGGTGCATGTGTTGTGGCTTCGCAGGCCGCGCAGGTGTTGATGATCGCGGCCGTGGACGGTGCGTTGTCGGCTATGGTCACGTTCGCGACCTTTTCCTCGTGCACGATTCTCGCGCAGGGTGTTCCGAACGCCAAGAACGTGCTCACGATCGAGCATAGCGTGACCACGACGACCAGCAGCGTCTACAAGCCACAGCCACCGACGCTTCCGCTGCTTGCGGTGCACGGTGCGCTCGTGCCGTCCACGCAGGCCAACGATCCGGTCTCGCACAAGTCATCCAAGAAAAAGCAGCTGACGGAAGCGAAGATGCTGCCATCGCCCTCCAAGCTGCCGCTGATCCGCAAGCGCGTGCTGAACCACCTGAAGCAAGCTCCACCAAACGTGAACGTCGTTGCCGGCGAGACCCGCAAGCGCGCCGACATGCTGCTCTACAACTCCAAGGTGCGCGTGGGAAAGGCCCACATGAGTGCTGTACCTGGCCTGAAGAAGCAGTACGACGTCTACATGCTGCGCGTAGACTGCACACGCGAGGCAGACGACGAGAAGCACATGAACCCCGTGGTGATGTGGGACGTCACAGCCACGTTTGACGAGTTCAAGCGCCTGGAACACGCACTCAAGGCCGAGGTCAAGGCCAAGCGACTCCGCAACGTGACCGTGCCACACTTGTCCAGCGGTGCCATTCTGTTTGTGCAAAAGGAACTCACAGATCACGTGCTGAATGCACGCCGCTCGCGTCTGCAGACGTTCATGGACGCCATCTGCAAGGACCAAGTACTCGCCGATCTGGACGCAACGCGCAAGTTCTGCCAAGCGTTTTAAACCACGGACGCTCAGCATGTCCCATGAAGCCACTCACGCAACCAATTCATATCCAGCCTCCCCATTCCCAGAAACAAAAGCCCAAACTGAGCTCAGATCACGAGAGAAAGAGCGCACGACCGAAGATCGCCACCTCTGCAACTTGAAGCCATGGAGGGGCCGGACTACGTTGCCAGCTCTCCACACTCAGGCAGCTTGGCAGTCTACTCAATGGAAAGTAGCAAGCTGTCGTTTTGTATTCTTTTGAAAGTAAAATGTAATTGTGACGTCCGTTCATCCCATCTTCGTCTCATGGTTGGCTGACGAGAGAGCGACGTCGATAACCAGCAGCTAAGCAGATGATTTGGAAGATACTGTCAGTGGCGTTCAGACACGCAGACGCAAGCAACACCCAAGCATTCGAGCCTCAGTGAGCACTTCGACTAAGCAGGATTACGCAATCCACTTGACACGGAAGGCAGCTGCCATCCAGCCTGTCGTACCGTGTCCCCTGTCTAAGCCGATCCAAGATACGCCGTGGGCGTGTTTCTCGCTGCTTTCGGTTCTCAGGCGTAAACGCCATTGTCGCATTTGCGATTACGCCCCAAAGGCCCCAGGACGAAGCTCGCTTAGTCCGCCCTGCTCACTCGCTCGCCGGGAAGAACAAGCTTGATCAGTCCTCTCTACTACGATACCATCTCGCCCAACATGACGCAAGGCGCGCCGCCTGCCGCCGCTGTGCGCTTGCTGGCCTCTCCGCAAGACAACGACACAGCGCAGACGTTCTTCGTCAGCGGTTTTGGCGCTATTATGTTCCTCGTGCTCTGCTGTCTCAGCTGGCGCACGCTTATGGACTACTGCAGAGGACCTCCTCATAGCACGCGCCACCGCGCGTTTGCGAAGCGTTCGTGCGTGCTGCATGCTATTACAGCGAATGATCGTGGGCGTTCTGCTGACTTCTCTGCATGTATGGGTGATAGATCTCCTTCGTGGCTCTGCCAGACATGCTACCACGCGAATGACGAGGCCCAGAAGCGCTGTGTGCTATGCGGAACGCCACCGGAAGGTGGGCCCTGTCTGCTTTTAGGCCGAATTAAGCACCTGTGCTAACATTAATCGGCGCTTCATAGTGCTGGCTGTTGTGATCGACCAACCGAACGTCATCGATGACAGTACAAGCGGCGATTTCCATCTCATGGTGACTCCGACAATGAGAAGTTCCGGATCGCATTTCCATCTGAACGAGCAGCAGCAGATGGCGCTGGAGCGCCACGAGTGGAAGCGCTGCATTGACAAGCACGCAGTGCGCTGGGTGCGTAGCTTGCGGACGAACATTCCATGGACACTGGACACTAATAATATGATCTGTTTGCAGGTCCAAGTGGAGCCGGCAGCTCTTCGAACTAATGAAAACATCCGTGGATCCTTGATCACGATCAAAGACCTCGAGGGCAAGAAGAAGAAGAAGAAGCAAACCAAGAAACGAGCTGAGGATCCAGAGCAGAATCCCAAGATCCTCGTTCCAGTCACACCGCCAGTGGTGTCCGTGGAAGGGAACGCGTCCTTTGTACGAGACAGTCGACCAGAGAGCATCGTGAAATGGTGTCCAGTAGGTAAGAAAACGCACGTTTCTAACATCGCTTTCTGTCTCTTTCATTATTGACTGGTTCTTTCTCAGAGAGAATGGTTGTTCCAGTGCGCTCCAGTCCCTACACCAGAAAGATTCAGGTAATACTCCACACACTCAAAGATGTCTCGACCTGAAACTAATCCTGACTAATGCGTACTCTAGCGCGTTGCTCATCTGGAGTTTAGTGATAAAGTGCTGTGGTTGTATGCCAGCTTCTTCAGGCTTAGCTCCAGCAACGAGGGATATCACACGATACGTACGTTCAGTTTTGCATATCTTCCTCTAGTGGCTTGTCTGACGTTTTCTTGCCGGCTTTCAACAGGCGTTCATCGTGAGCACGTGCTGAAGCAGTCGTTCGAGCTTTTGCACACAGCCCCTACGTCTCTACTGCGCCGCCGCCTTCGTGTGGATTTCATGGAAGAGCCTGGTATAGACGGAGGCGGGATTCTCCGTGAATGGCTGCACTTGATCTGCACTGAAGTGTTTGGCGAATCGCTTGGCCTTTTCCAGTTGACCGAGTCTCTCACTCATCCAGGGTATTGGATCAACCGTCAAGCTAGCGCGAGATGCCGGAATCATTTGGATGTAAGTAGCAGATCTTGATGGACTTTCGACAGTTCGCTGCGTTCTCATCGTCTTTTGCTTGGATCTCTAGATGTTTTTCTTCTTGGGCAAAGTGCTTGGCAAGGCACTTCTGGAAGGTCTCGTGCTCAACGTTCGACTGTCGATCCCTTTGCTGAAGCATATTCTGGGAGCGCCCATGTCTCTCTCGGATATCAAGCACATTGACCCGCAGCTTCACCAGAGCCTTACTTGGATCCTGACCAATACCGACACAGATTCTTTGTGCTTGAACTTTATCGTGGAAGGGCGTGAGCTCATTCCGAATGGCCAGTCGATCACGCTTCACGATGGAAACAAGCACTTGTACGTGCAGAAAGTCGTGGAGTACTATCTGTTCTCCAGTGTCGAAGTCGAGATCGACCGTTTGCTGCAAGGTCTCCATTGCGTTGTTCCGGAAAACATGCTTCATATCTTTGATTACCAGGAGCTCGATCTGCTGCTTTCCGGTCTTCCTGAAATTGACACTGCCGACTGGAAGGCGAATACTGAAATTCGCTTTCTTTACGAGCGACTTGAGCAAGAGACCGCCGTCGTCGACTGGTTCTGGGAAATCGTGGAAGCCTTCACGCAAGAACAACGCGGACGATTGTTACAGTACGTCACGGGCTCGAGTGGCGTTCCTGTCGAAGGATTCCAGGTGGGATCCGCATTCCAATCAGTGGTGGTCGATGTGGGAATGATACTAACCTCTCATGCGTGCAGGGTCTTGTTGGCATGGACGGAGATATTCAGCATTTCACCATCCAATTATCGTCTATAGCATCCAAGGGCTTCACAATGCTGCCCCACGCTAGCACGTGCTTGAACAGGTAGGAGCTCTCTCTCACTCACAAACTGGCGGGTGTCTAATTTGCTGATGGGATGGCGGTCTTGTGATAGACTTGATTTGCCAATCTATTCATCAAAAGAAGAGTTAGAAGAGATCTTGGAAATGGTACGTTGAGTGCACTCCTTCGCTCTATCTCGTATTGCCATCTCACGTTTCTGATTTTGTAGATCATCCAAATGGACGTCACTGGGTTCAATCGCAGCTGAGAAAGCCGCAAAGACGAATTCCTCAATAGATATTTGATTTATTATCAGTTCTGGTCTGTGTTGTTCTCTCCATCGTCTTGCCCCAGGACCTCTCGCACTACCTCCAGCGCTGCTGCGTTCTCCTTTTTGGAAGCGATGGCCAGTGGTGTCGTGCCGCTCGGGTCAGCTTTGTGTGCATTGGCACCATGGCGCAGCAGTAGACGGATGAGCTCTAGTCGGTTGACCTGCGATGTCTCTTCACGGCGGAGCTGGACGGCCCAGTGCAGAGGCGTGAAGCCCAATCGATCTCCCATGTTCGGGTCTGCATGGTGCATTAGCAGCAGCTCTGCGGTATTGGGCGTCGCTTGTTGGGCGCAGATGTGGAGTGACGTGGAGCCATCGCTTCCTGTGCTATTAGGATTTACGCCCCGCGCCAAGATCCTTCTCACGCGAGCAAGATCGTTGTTGCGCGCAGCTTCGCGCAGTTCGTCGCCGTCTAGACAGACCAAAGGCTCTAGATAGTCAGCAATCAACGAGAAGTAGAGCATCAACAGCGCATGTACCGTGACGTGGCTCCTTGCTGAAGTTCCAGACTCCATAGGTCGTGGTGACGGCGAGCACCAACAGGATCTCGACAGGCAGCCTCACGATCTCCAGTGTCTTCTCGCTCACGAAGGCTCTGGACCAGCGGTAGAGCGTTCTGCGCCACTGCACGTTCTCAATTAGCGCTTGGATGTGCTCCTCATCCACGATACGCTGGCTCTCGGACAACGTCTGCAGATACGACACGAGACGTGCAAAGTCGCTCTCGGTGTTCGGATCGCGGAACACGCGTACTGCCTCTACGACGCCCACAATGAACGCGTACACAGGCACGCCCACCATGCGGTACAAGCGTCCACGCAGTGTGAGTGGTAGCGGCAGCACGTACATCCAGAAGCCACTGTAGCTTGTCGCCTGCCAATCGAGATACAATGCCGAACAAGAGGCCAGCAATAGAGCCCCATAGAACAGCGGCTTGAAGATCTCGTGCGGGAAGTTGGCTGGGTATCGGTCGATGGAGACCTGCACCGTACGGATGGCGTAGTGCAACGCCAGCACTCTAGCGAAGTCGTAGAAGAGCGAGAGCCAGAGCAGGCCCATACCGAGCTTGTACGGGTGCTGGAGCACGCCCTTGAGCATCATGATCCCAAAACGGTTCAAATATGCAACTGGTATAACCCAATCACCCTCGGACAGACTGGATTTTTTGCTAACTTCTCTGGGTCATACTGATCAAAGCTGAGATGTCACTGATTCGAGGGAGTGGTGCTTACTGACATCCATTCGCCCAAACGAGCGGCGCGAGGGAAGAGATGGCAGACGCAGTGACGGCCAAGCCGGCGGCCCCAGTGCCGCCTCCAGGTAGCTCCTCAGCCGAGAGCCGTGCGCGCGAAGAGGCCAAGCGGCGCCGCGCAGCCCCTGGTGCGAATGCGACCGCAGAAGAGCGCGCCAAGTACGAGCTCGAGCGCAAGAAGGTCGCCAAATACAAGGAGGACAAGCTTAAGGCTCGTCGCGACCATACACGCATGATCCTGGAGAGCCATGCGCAAGCCAAGCGCCGTGCGCTACTGGGCAAGCAGTCCGAATTTCTGGCCAACCTTGAGTTCCGCAACTCGCTGCCGGACCTGCCGTTCGACACCAAGTTTCTCAAGTACCCGCACGAGAGCGAACGGTACGTACATGAGAGGAAATGGGGACAGAGGGAGAGGGACTGACACGCTGTGGCGTACGACAGCGCCATTAAGTACAAGCCTAACACACTGGAGCAGGATTACGTGTACGAGATCCACGAGGACGCCAACCTGGGCCTGGACATCGACCTCATCGATCCCGCCAAGTACGAAGGTCTGTTGGCTGTTGCTGGTCCCCATTGACGCCACGAAGCATTGATAACTAACGACCTCATGTGTTTGATTGAAGCACCAGCCCATCCGGGTCCGCTGGAAATTGGCGACGAGCAGGCTTTGATGATGAAGGAGGAGAGCGCCAAGAGCACCAAGACCAAGATCCGGCCCAGCGTCTCGTGGCTGCGCCGCACCGAGTACCTCGGCACAGATCTGTACGATGCCGTGCACAAGGTGAGACCTCTCAACTTGATTGGCGACTTGAATCAGTGGCTGATTCATCCGTGGCCATTGGAAACAGTTCAAGAGCGAGGTGGAGATTCAGAGTGCGCTCCGCGAAGGAACAGAAAGCGCACTGGCCGAAGTCGTGCAGATATCACTGGAAGACCGCGCCGAGGCCTCGTTCCGCGATGTCAATAACCCAAAGACGCTGGTGCATCCGTTCAAGAAGAACCTCAAGATTGCCAAGGTCTGGGACGTCTTCCCGGACCAAGTCCTCGCTGCCAACAAATACGCAATCTTGGTGCGTGCCACTTGTCATGAGCTTGCGTTTCTTTGCGGTCATGTGTGCTCATAAGTAGATGATCGCTGGTGTATGTATTAGTCCTACGACGTGCTGCCGTCAAGCGACGTCAAGAGCAAGACAATCCTCGATCGCGAAAGCCGCGCACTGCTGTGCGGCGTCTCCAAGAAGACCCATGGAGAGAACATCCAGGGCTCTATTCTCTTGCCCAATGCCAGCAATGAAGAGGAGGTATTCAACAATGCTGCTGTGGTGAGGATGCCCACCTACCATGCTAATCTTTGGGTTGATTTGCAGAAGGAACAGGATGAAAACCCGCGTGAAAAATTCTCGTATTTCCGAGAATACCAGTTGTCGATTGACCCGCTAGGCAATGTATGTCGCTGCAGTCATTGAGCCTCTGCGGAATCTGAATGTGACGTTCTCGTTGGGTTTACGCGAGTCTAGAAAGCCAAGGAAGACGCGCAGCACTGCGTATTCATGTTCGATCCGGAATCAAACCAGTTCACGTACAGCGATATTTCCCATCGCATTCAGCTCAAGAAGACAAAGGTAAGCTGCCAACTCGGATGTATCCCTCCCGACGCACTATAACTAATCGGTATGATTTCCAGCTGAATGGAGAAGACAAGCGTCACCGTGGTGCGGTTGTGCACCGCCGCGATTACTCTGAAGCGGAGTCAGAACGACGCCAGTCAGTCATGTTTGAATACGGCGGTCTGTACGATGAGTCACTGGACGACGAAGAGCTAGTGCGAGAATACAAGCGACAACGCTCAAGCAAGAAGTCGCCTTCGAGTGATGACAAGACGGCGTCAGCTGGAGCCGCATCACCCCATGCTGAGGAAGTCTTTGAGGAGGTGGAGAAAGAGACTCCTCCGTCTCCTCTTGCCAAGGAAGGTGAGGACGGAAACGGAAGTCCCGAGGCCAGCAGCGATAGCGACAGTGAATAGCTTGCTTTCAAGCAGAAAAAGGTGGGAAATGCTTTCAAATCAGTCGTAACAGGTAACAAAGAAAATCAATAACGCAGAGAATCAGTTCCCCACTACACAACTGGCAGCGCCAGATAAACTGAACTAAATTGAACTAAGTCATCGTACTAGTCAATATTCAAGGCCCCCCATGATGTCTCGAGACGAAGCAGCTCCATTTTTCTCCGTCAGCGTCATTTCTTTGGAGCAAACGGTTTGCAAACAGTGTGCTAGTCTCAGTCAATCTACCTGCAATATTTCGTGCTTGTCATCCTTTCTAGAGCGAGGTGGTGCTTGGAAGGGTGTTCCAGCGAACGAAAACTCAACGAGCGGCCATCCAGATCGCCAAATCTCAGTCGTGATAGATCGAAATTTGTGCCGGAAGCAAGCTTCGGACCCACTTTCGTCAAAGGATTCTCTTGCGAGCAAAATATCGTGCTTTTTTCGAGCAGCGTTTGTATGTAAGTTGAGACAAGGACTGTCCGCGATGCGCACTCTCGTCTTTGATTCACTCCTTCTGCTGCCACATCGTGGTCTTTGTATAAAGCTGACAAATTGACTGACTTCACAATGAAGTCAGTCAATTTGTTTGTTCATTTCGTGGACTTGGAGCGCTTCTGGTGCGCTCTAGTTCAAAGATTCCGGCGTACCTTCGAGCTGACAGTAAGGATTCATAGAGACAATGGAGTTCAATATTAGCACAGGACGTTCTGGACGCTGGCATATTTTCGTGTGCATGATTGCAGCGGGGACTCTCGTGTGGCTGTAGATTGGCAGCACGAGTCGCTACGCGAAGAAATATACTGCTGTCAATTTTCATTTACTTTCACAGAGGCCACGTGTCAAATTTGTACGATTTCCCTGTATACCAGCAAAGTGGAGAATGCTAGCGTCACCGTGAAGCGACAGCAACTTTTTTAGAAGCCAAGCAACAGCGACGTCAGTCGGTCAACGTCAGCTGCAATGCGCCAAATCACGTGATTGTTTTCTGTTTAGCAATCCATTGGACTTAACGGCTTATTCGTGCTGCCGAACTACAGTATCAGCACCATTACTGTCCAAAGTCAATCATGCTACTGCGTAATGTGATAACTGAAAATATTTCTTACTTTCGATTCTTGCAACCTGAAACGGATTTCGAAAAAAATGCGACTGAGGCGAAGTTTGGTGGATTTATTTGCGCTTTTAACAAATGTAGGAGCAAATGGGTAACAATATCTGAGCATGTTTCGCTTGAAAACACGGACATCGCGTCCGTTCCTTTGTGGGAA
This sequence comes from Elongisporangium prolatum, assembly GCA_023335875.1. NCBI lineage: Eukaryota > Oomycota > Peronosporomycetes > Pythiales > Pythiaceae > Elongisporangium > Elongisporangium prolatum. The sequence continues at coordinate 9,686 of JAADVW010000090.1, forward strand.
AATAGAATAAGCGAATTAGCAAAACCTGAACAAACTCCATTGCGCTTGAAAGAGTGCACATGGCCCACTTCGTGCTAGTAGTTATGCTCATTCATTTAAGACACAGTTAAGCATTGCAGCTGCTGCTTTGCCGATGATTTGATCATGCCTCAATTCTTGTAAGCGGAGGCAGCACCAATGATGCCCGAATCGTAACCAGCACTTGCTTTCTCTATTTTAACCTACATATTATAGCAACAAAAGGCCGCTTGTTATTACCAAAGCACTCGCCAAAAGTAAATAAAATGGCAACGTACTGGATTAGAAAACTTGGTCCACGCGTACTTGTTGAACGACTGGATCACGTCTTCTATGAACACATCGCCGGCTTCAGCTAAACCACCGGCCAGTACAATCATCTGAAGAGGATAAATGCGTGAGACTGGGAATGAGAACGCAGTGCTGACTTTCCGTACTTGTGGATCAAGAATCCGGCAAAAGCTCACGCAGGCAAAGCCCAAGTAGTCGGCAGCCTAGAAATTTTAAATGCTTTCGTGATAAATCACATGCTCAGCTAATGAGTCACACGAATCAATGATTCACCTCTGCGATGAGACGATTGCACATTTGATCTCCTTCAGCTGCGAGTTGGAAGATAAGCTTTGCGTCCACGTCTTCCTGCGCATACGACGCCAGCTTTGAATCGGCTCCTAAACTCACAGCAAGGCAGTGAATTGTGTTGATTCTACACTTGGTGGATAAAGGATGCAATTTGCTAACCTGCAGACATGTGTTCCTGTGCTGCAGTGACGAGAGCTCCTGCTGAGCTATACGCTTCCAGACAACCTCGCTGCGTGCAGCCGCAGAGTCTTCCATTGCGCTCGACAATCTATTCCCAACGTCAGACTGTTGAATACAACTCACTTAAGACCCATAAGTCTCTTACCATATGGCCTCCTTCAATGGTGTTTGAACCGCCACGGACCAGACTGCCATCCACGATCAATCCGACTCCGACTCCAGTGCCTAGCGCTATCAAAATCTATACTCAAGACCATATCCATGCAGATCACAAAGAGCATTGAACATGTGCTCACTGAACATGATGAAGTTCTTGACGTTGTCTTTGGCTGTGCCCACCCAACGCTCGGCCAAGATGGCGGCATCTGCATCATTGCATAGCACCACCTGAGAGCCCAAGGGCAGCAATGTGAACCCACACAAGCCATTACAACAAGAGAGAAGAGAGTGCACCTTGCGGTTCAGACGTTCGCTGAACAATTGCTGCAGAGGCACGTTCTTCCACGACGGGAAGTTGGCAGCGCCTTGAACCACGCCGCCTTCCAGCAGCTTCCCTGGACAGCCCACACCCACGCCTTCCAGGGTATTCTGTATCTACGATGCATCAGCATGAGCATCTCATGTCAGCAGAGCCCCACACTTAGTACGCACACTGGACAGCAGTTTCTCAAGCGCTGCGCTGGCGAGTTCGACGATGGCATTCGGGTCGCGGTCCGTGATTGCGTGATGCACTCGCTCCACGACGCTCCCGTCCGTCGAACGCACAAGACCAACCTTGACACTTGAACCGCCAATGTCGATGCCTCCCAGAACGCCTCCGGATGCCATGCTGCTGCGCTGGGGGCTTCCACTGAGAGCGGCACGACTGAGGCTGCTTGGGGTCCGTATAACGATGGAGATGGGCTGAACCAGCCTCCCCTCTCTAAGCAGATACAATTAACGTAGCTTCAACTTCTGTTCAATATCGGATATTTGGTTATTTAACAAATCAGATACTGTACGTAGAGAAAGAAAAGCAAATCATGGTGTGGGAAGAACTCTTGCAGCAGCAGCCGGACGACGTGCGCACGCTGCAGCTGCGCCAGGCACAGACGCTGGATCTCGTGCTCATCGTGGCCGTCGCGCTGTTCCTGAGCGGGTCGTATCTCTGCTGCCGCTTCTGCCGCGTGTGTAGTCGCAGTCGCCATGACAAGCAGTCCCAAAAGCAGTACGACAAGCACGTGTCTCGCGTTCCTGGCGCTGCGTTGCTCGTAAGCGACATGGAGCAGCCTTTGCTGGGTCCACCAGACTATGAGCAGCCACCAGCATACGAGAGATCTCCTCCTGCTTACGAATACTTACCGTCAGCGCCGCCTCTCGGTTGCGACTCGCCCATGTCTGTCACCTTCGAGTAGCAACCCAAGAACACACGCAGCAAGAGAATGTCATGGCACTCAAGACATTTAAATTATAAAATAGCTAAATGCTCAGCGAAGCAGCAGACATCAACTTGTTATGCAGATGCCAACTCTTGTTCCTTCTCTTCCTCCTCTTCCTGGCCCAGCAGCGTCTTTAGTGCCACAAGGTCTTCCTCTTCAGTCGGCGCAGGCGATGGCGCATTCGGATCGTCATCTTGCTTGTGCATCGATAGCAGCTATTCATACACAGATATGCATCAATCTTGCTGTCGAACGCGACTGTATGAAAAGATCCAGCCTACCTCCACGAACAACTGATGCAGCAAATCCACTTCAAGACCCATGGCCACTGTCAGTCCACGTGCATGGCGCGCAGGAGCCAAGTCCACAAACAGAACGCGGATTCCGAGAGAGGTCGTTTGCACCACATCGAGAATATCAGCGAACGGGATCACAGTCGTGGTGGCGAAGAACGGCACCATCGTGCGGTAGACCAATGCGCTACAGACACGAGAGCACGGTCAGCAAAGAACGTCTCTTGTTGGATCGGAGACGCACCCATAAGTCACATGAAGCTTGACTGGCATTGTGTTGACGACGCACGAGCCTTCGTACAGGAGAACGTTCTTTCTATCGGTCAATAAGCAATTGCCATGTGAGAATACGTGAGGCATGGATACTCGACAGGTGTAATCCGTACCTGTCGCCAGGTGATGAGGTCACCAAGGAAGACAGTTCAGCCCCATCGCTGGATCAAAAGAATAAGTCAAACACTCGATTTTCAACGCATGTTTGTGCTGAAAGCAACACGCACACATCCATCAAGGTCTTGATCGCGCGCGAGCGAAGCTGCTGGACTGATTGCACGCGAGCAGATACCTGTTGCTTCTTTTCCTTGATCTTCTCCTGCACTTTGGACTCGCACTCTTCTTTAAGCTGCTTCCAGAGAGCGTGGACCATCTCCGTGATGACTTCACCGTAGCATTTATCGATCTTTGACGCAGCTGTTTGAGTAGCTGCCGCAGAAACTTCAACAGAGGTCTCTAAAGATGGAGGCGCGTTAGTCGGGACTTGCGCTTTGTCTTCTAGAGCAAGTGCCGCTGTCGCCTCCGCTACTGCTGCTGCATCAGCCTCTTTCGCATTGCCAGTTCCAGTTTCCATCAGTTTGATACCGTATTTCTTAAGGCGAGGCTCCAGCAGCCCAAGCAGCAGAGCACATGCAAACTCCTGCTGGTAAGCATACTCCTCCAGCGGAATACTCAGATCTCTCATGTTGGTCTTCATCTCGCTACGTAGCAATAACACCAGATACATGACACCAGAATCAGAGCTCATAGATCTATTGGAGCCGCTGTTTGTACCTGGCAAACATCCGCTTCACGTCCTTGACGTAGTCTGGATCCAGCTCTGGCTTCTCTGGGCCTGGCAGCAGCAAAGGCATTAGCTTGGGAATGGACAATGGCATCCTCAGATACTCCACTATACCTGCATCCATCGAGTTCTCCGGTGTGGCCATAAACAGCGCGCTCACGGAGAGAAATTGGCTGACAATGGTCGCCTGCATGGCGCTAAGCAGTTGGTCCAGCGCGTGCACTAGCGGCTTGCTTTGGTCCACTTGGGCCTGCGTGACACGATGGCTCGGCAGCGAAAGGCCACCGATCAGCGTATTCTCATCCGACACCATGTAGCAGATGTGCATCACACGCAGCTTTGATGGCAGCACGCCGATGCGCACGAACACGTTCTGGAACGTGGCCATTTGCGCCATGCCGTGCGCAACGCTTTCGTTCGCGATCTTGTGGCGGAAGAGCACACTGGATGCTGTCTCCTGGGTCACCACGAGCCCCTTGCTGATGCACAAGGTCGCCAATAGCTCCTTGATGATATCCCACGATCGGTCGGGCCGCATCTGCACTTCCAGGATCGTCCACTTGCGGATATCCTTGTCCACCGGAAGCGCCATGAGCCAGGCTGGCAGTGGCGCCAGCTGCCTGTTGCTCTCGAGCGCGTGGGTGTCTAGGAACGCAAAGTCCGGATGGTCCTGCACTGCACTTTTTCTCTGCTCTTGCTCCATCGGGTCGGCCTCACGCGCCGCGGTCTTGCTCATGCCAAACTCCTCTTCCTCCTCCGTCCAGTCCGCCATCGTCCTCAGCTTGGTTTGATTTGGCTGCGCTTCTCGGCGCAATTCCAGTAGTGTGCACCACATTAATCATGAGAAACATTTAGTGAAGTGCCACATGAATTCAGGATTTGTCCATCTTCCAAACTCACCGATTGGAAGCCATCGCAATTGAAGCCCCAGGAGTTCAAGTTGTCAGTTAAATCTCAAGAATGGCGCAGAAGAAGCTGCTGGTGTTGGGCGGCGCTGGGGCGCTGGGCCGCGGCGTTGTCGCCCGCTTTGCTCAGGCGTCTTGGAAGGCGCTATCTGTGGACTTCACGTATGTGAAAGGAGCGTGAAGAGCTCCTGCGTGCGTTGACGATGGATTATGTGTGATGCAGACCCAATGAAGGCCGCGGTGTCGACTCGTTTGTGTTTGACAAGACCAGCGGGAGCTCGCTAAACGAAGCCAGCCGTGTGCTGGAGCATGTCACCAAGACGTATGCTGTGAGGCTTTGTAGCTGCATTTGAATCCACAAACTGATGCGGTGGATGACCATGTAGATATGGTAAACTGGACGCTGTTGTATGCACTGCTGGCGGATGGGCAGGTGCGTCTGCTTACGCTGACAAGTGGCATGGATGATCAATCCTCATTTCGTTGTGGTTGATCTGTAGGCGGAAGCATCAAGGATACCGAAACACTGTCTACCTTGGCGCAAATGCACTCGATGAACACTGAATCGGCCGTCCTGGGTACGCATCACTAGCGTTGCATTTGAAAATCACGTCTGTAGACTAACAGAGCAGGGCTTGATTTGCTAAAGCTGCACATCTTGCAAGCCACCTGCTGAATCCCGGCGGTCTTCTCGTTCTCACTGGCGCCGCTGCATCCTTGAAAGGTAAACGCGTGCTAGTGATTCCAAACTAACATCTAAACCTAAAGACTTGATGGTGCTCTAGCCACTCCTGGAATGGTGTCGTATGGAATCAGCAAGGCTGCCACGAACCATCTCATTGCCAGCACCATGTACGTTCACAATTTCAACATGGACATCAAGCTTCTTTTTACAGATATTTGTTTACTATGCACAGTGACGCGCTTCCAAAGGATGCAGCAGTCCTTGGCGTCCTACCTGTCACGATTGACACGCCCATGAACCGAAAGTACATGGGCGACGCTGATTTTTCTGCCTGGACAAAGGTGCGCGCAATACTAACAACTGACCATCTACCACACGACGCGAACTAAGGAGATGCCTATGTACTTACTGTGCGGCAGGTCGAAAGCATCGCTGATAAGATCCTGGAGTGGTCGGAGGCTACACCCTCGGCGCGTCCACTAACGGGTCATCTAATCACTGTTGCCACAGAAAACAACGCCAATTCGTGGAAAGACAGCGGGAACCCTTTCCTGTAAAAGCCTATGGCAGATCCTGTTGTGTGTTGCAGTTCCCTTCAACATGAATACATGGATGCAAAGAGCAAATCAGCATATTTTTTGCCTGCGGTTATTTCTTTTTGTGTGGGCCTGTTAAGTGGCCACACTGGCATTTCCATTCAGATTCTTTCGAAAGTGATCGCAAAAGGCGCCAAGAACTCGGCGGAATTTGCGCGGGTTGTCAATGCATTCAGACTTGGAGATTGTGCTCGCGAATTCGCCACGAGCACGATCAGAAACGTGAGATCCCAGAAACCCATTGTCTTGAAGCAAGCGACTAATGAGTTCTTCACTGCGGCTACGACCAAAGAATGTCCAGCACGACCGGACTACTTCTGAGATCCGCTCGAGCACATTTGGAGGCATTGCTCCTCCAGCCGCATTGAATAGAGCGACAATCAAGTGGTACTGCATGTCCTTATCGAAGAATAGAGTCCGAATCAACTCGTGAAGCATGATTTTGCCTTGCCACTCGGCAGATTTTAGCAGGTCAGGAGGTGTACGCAGGACTTCTCCGTACCAATAGCCAATTTGCGACAGAAAGTCAAGTGTCGCGATGCCCAGCTCTGGCGTTTGCGCCTTCAGGGTGTGCAGGACAAGCGCTAGCAGCGATTCCAATTGGTTTGATTGAACTAAGATCAAAGGGCGATGCGAACCGCAGCTACCAACTAGGTCCAGTAGTGAAACAATCATGGAAGCGTTTTCATCCACATTTCCTGTTGCAGCCACTTTGCTCAATGCGCTTTCGACAATAATCAAAATCACGCGAGTCAAGCTCGCTATCGATTCGTCGTCGTCTCCTGCGCACGAAATAATACTTTTGATCACTTTCATCAAGTTACCGTTGTGGCTCCGAGTGAATTGTTCCAAAAGATGTGGCATAATCACTGCTGCAAATGCAAGAGCTTGCATTCGAATCGACTCAAATAGGCTAGCTATCATTAAACAGAATTGCTCCATGACATCATCATTTGCGCAGAAGGTTTGAAGGATAGGATCAAGAACATCCCAACGAGATTGCAAAACGCATAACAAAGGATGTGGGATCTCTTGGTCGATTTGCGGAGGAAGTTTTGCTGCAAGAACGTGTAAGTGATCGAAAAACTCGACTAAAAATTCGGCCATCTCGTCATCGTCTGGACTAACTTGAGTAAACTTAGTTGCCATATCATCAAACATAATGGCGCACAGTTGATCCACCACCGGAAAAGCTTCCTTGTACGAAACTGTTGCGGCAACATTGGCAATGGAAACGACGACCAGCTTGAGACTATTTCCAACGAGGCGGGCTTCCTTTGTGCCGGCCAACGAACGATTCAATCGATACAAATAAAGCATAGAGTCGATCCATCGCTGATTGAAAAAATGAGCACCACATCGCGTCGTTAACTTCATGAGCGACACAGCGCCAACGTGATCTTCTTGGCCTCGCATTTTGAATGGAAACACCGCATGATCTTCACTATGCTCGAAACTTTGAGACAAGATCGGAAAGGCAAAAAGATCTAGAAAGCGCGGATTTCGAGCGAACCATTGGCCTGAAACACCCAAGAACACGGCGATAGTGCGCAAAAGCGCACGATGCGATGGTTCCTTGCGAGATAAACAATCAAACAACCTTGGTATTATCGACGTATCTTCCTCTCGAATCGACTTGGACAATGCACTTAAAGCATGAACATACACCTCTGTTCGTTTCCACCACTACACATCAGGCATTCATTGTTAGCGATAAATCGGCAAAAACAACCACAGTTCGTACGAGTTTACCGTCTCAGTAAGTTGACCCGCGTCCGCTTGCTCATACTGCCGAAAAATAACATGAACAGCATCCACAACAAACTTATCCTCGCTCGCTGCATTGACTGTAGCAAGGGAGCGAAATACCGCACGCACATCGTTTCGGTACATCGCGAAGCGCTCTTTCGCACCAGCCGAAAATTGCTCGAATCCTTCAGGGTACTCTGTTCGCTCGACCAGAATGCTCAACAAACGCGAGATAAATGCTTCAAAATCCTGCATCCTTCGCTCGTTTTTACCCGAAATATAGGATCGGAAATCAATCCAGAACTCCATGGTTTCGTTTGATATGTCGAGATCGTTGAATGCTGTAAAATACAAGATCGTCTCCAGAAAGTCGTACACCAAGGATCCTGGTTGCAGATTAAGTGTATAATCTACAAAGTACATGATGAATGACTGACCACACTCTGCAATCGCTACGGCAGTACCAGGAACGCAAAACTTCAGGTCATCGGGAGCTGCCACGATATGCTTTCCCAGAACCACGAAATTTTTCATCACTAACTCCATAAGAGGTACGTGCGCATCATTGTTGCAAGCACGCACAACCTCTCGAATCAGCAAGAGCGCGTCTTCTGAGCACGAAGCAACCATAGTCTCCTTAAATGCGCGGTCAAGAAACCCGGACTCCATAATAAGTGCAGGCGGAACATTACCGTACTCGATCCAACTCGAGCAGCACTTCAATAGCAATCCACGTAAACGCGCTTGACTTTCATGGGAGTCAATGGCGAGTGCGAGTGATGGGAGCACCGTTTGCACAACGTATGGAGCAGAGTGCTGCACCATGACCTCACATTGCGCGCGCTTCATCTTGGTAAACTTGACGCGCTTGTTCTGGACTTCTTCTGGGATCACCTTTAAAGTAAGCAGGACCGCAAAGTTCGTCACGTTCGAGTTCACGAGACCGTCGCTCACGGGCTGGTTCTGGTTGTTCACAAGCCACTCGACAGCTGCCACGAGCGTTGCCTCCGAGTGCTGTTCATGGAAACGGAGCATGATCACTGCGACCGTGAGCGCCAGATGCGTTTGCACGTTGACCTCTTCTAGCGTGGCGTTGGGTCCCGTGAGCACGTTCCAGACCTGCTGACACACGATTCCAAATTCTTTCGTGATGAGCTCGTGCTGCTGCCGCTCTTGATCGCTCCAATGGGCAATATCTTCAAGCTTGGTCTTCCGCACAAAAGAGTAGACGGAGAAGTAGATAGTGGAAGCTGCGAACGCGCGCTCACTCTTCAGCTGCGCGTCACCGTTCTCCGTGATGGGCGCCTGCAGTACCCGCAGTGCTGTGCCAATGGCCGCGGGGGACCGCTGGAACTGCTGGAGCACTGAGTCCGCGCGCCGACGCACACGCGGAGAGGTCAACGGACTGTGCAGCTGGTGCAGCGCCTCCGCCACGACCGACACATCCATGGATCTCCGGTAGTAGGTATACGCAGAGACGACGAAGCTGATGGAAGGACCGAGCGTTGGCTGCTGCTGAATGGAGCTTGAGCGCTTGGGTCGATGGAGCGAGAATGAAGGGCGCGCAGCTCCTCCTGGATTAGCTGCTTTCCACTTTCCTGAGCTAAAAACGGCACCTCGACGCGGTTCAACGTGTGGATATCGACTCGACCCTTTGAGCTAACTTAGTCGACTTATCGGCCTCTGTTATATAGAAAGACGATGTTAGAAAAGGTTCAGATATGGAGTGCAATCGGTTTAGACAGGTTGTGGCTCGCCTCTCCTCTCGCCCGCGTCGCCTCCCCTCAGTGCCCAAGAATCCAACGACTGCAGCGGAAGGATGACGTGGCTCAAACTGCTGGCGGCCGGCCTGCTGGCCTCGCACGCGCTGGTGGACGCCGCCTTCTACGTGCCGGGCGTGGCGCCCACGTCCTGGGCCGAGGGCGAGACCGTGCTGCTGAATGTGAACAAGATCACGTCCACCAAGACGCTTGTGCCCTATGAGTACTACTACCTGCCGTTCTGCAAGCCCATGAAGACCAACGAGCAGCGCGAGAACCTGGGCGAGATCATGGCTGGTGACGCCATCATGGACTCGCTCTACGTTATGCACATGGAGAAGGACGCGCGCTGCCAGGTGCTGTGTGAGCCGCGCAAGTACACAGCCGCGGAGACGAACAAGTTCATCGACATGATCAAGGACGAGTACTACGTGCAATGGGTCGTGGACAATCTGCCTGTGCTCTACCGCGATCCGGCCGACACACAGACTGGCACTTTCAAGCGCGGTTTCCCCGTGGGCGAGGTGGACGAGAAGGGCAACTACCTCCTGTACAACCACGTGCGCATTATCATCTCGGTCAACAGCGACCCATACGCGGAAGGCGGTGCTGCCGAGTGGCGCATTGTGGGCTTTGAGGTCGTACCGACGTCCATCCAGCACAAGTACAAGGACGAGAAGCTGGAGGCCGGCAATGAGCTCAACTCGGACACGTGTGGCAAGTTCGTGAACATCGAGGAGGCGTCGCAGGGCAACTACCAGTATCTGAACCCCACTGGCGAGACCACGGTGCTCTACACGTACGACGTGCAGTACGTCAAATCGGACATCAAGTGGGAGGAGCGTTGGGACCGTATCATCAGCAGCAAGAGCTCGAACGACCAGATCCACTGGTTCTCCATCATCAACTCGCTTATGATTGTGCTTTTTCTCACGGGCATGATCGCCATGATTATGCTGCGCACGTTGCATCGCGATATCGCTCGCTACAACGAAGTGCAGACGGCGGAAGAGGCACAGGAGGAAAGCGGATGGAAGCTCGTGCATGGCGATGTCTTCCGCCCACCGCAGTTCTCGCCTATGCTCTTCTCGGTCTTTGTGGGTACTGGTGTCCAGGTCTGCTGCATGAGTGCGACCACGATGGTGATCGCGCTGCTGGGTCTGCTATCGCCGGCCAACCGCGGTTCGCTCTTGACCACGCTGCTACTGCTGTTTGTGTTCATGGGCAGCTTTGCTGGCTATTACTCGTCGCGCACGTACAAGATGTTTAGCGGCAAGGACTGGAAGGTGAACACCATTCTTACGGCCGTGGTGTATCCGGGCTTCCTCTTCTCGATGTTCTTCCTGCTGAATCTGTTCCTCTGGGGCAAGGCCTCGTCGCAGGCTGTGCCGTTCGGCACGCTGTTTGCATTGCTGGTGCTCTGGTTCGGTATTTCAGTGCCTCTGGTCTTCTTGGGCAGCTATTTCGGCTTCAAGGCCGATGTGATTGAGCACCCTACGCGCACGAACCAAATCGCTCGCCAGATCCCGGAGCAGGTGTGGTACCTGTCGTCGCCCTTCAGCATCCTCGTTGGTGGCATTCTGCCCTTTGGCGCCGTCTTCATCGAACTGTTCTTCATCATGTCGGCTCTGTGGCTGCACCAGATCTACTACGTGTTCGGCTTTTTATTCATCGTGCTGCTCATCCTTGTGGCAACGTGTGCTGAGGTGACGGTCGTGATGTGCTACTTCCAGCTGTGCGCTGAAGATGGTCGTTGGTGGTGGCGCTCGTTCCTGACCTCGGGCTCGGCTGCGATCTATCTGTTCCTGTACTCGTTCCTGTACTTCTTCACGAAGCTGAACATCACGGCGTTTGTCTCTGGTCTGCTCTACTTTGGCTACATGACGATGATTTCCGTCACGTTCTTCTTCCTTACTGGCACCATTGGCTACTTTGCGTGCTTCTGGTTCACACGAAAGATTTACAGCTCCATCAAGATCGATTAGAAAGCAGACCAAGGAAGCAGTTGCGGTCTACAGCGAAGACCTACAGTAGCATGCGTGATGGAGCTTGATTGTGGGAAAGAACCACACTCGAGCGTGCGACTTCTTCTGTGTGGCATAGGTTAATGCATAGGATGAATCGTAGATTCGTGAGCGTGCTCTTTTCTCGACTTAACTCGCATTTGTACTACTATCAAAATGGATCCTTCCTCTCGTCCCTCAACTGTACAGTAGTACTAATATGCTTAAAGCCTAGAACGTTCGCCATTCGCGCAGCCACTTCGAATCCTGCATAAATCTTTCTGCTTTGTCTTGCCAGCTGTTGACGTCTTCGATCGTCAGCGAATGTTCACACTTGGTATCGATAGCTTTGACAGCTTCCACGATTAAATCGGCCGGAGTGAGCAAAATATCTGCTGGAGTTCCCAGTTTCTGCAGCTCCAGCAGCTGGACCACATCCTCACTGCCCACAATCTCCCGCATCATGTCATTCACCTCATCAAGACGGACCTGAAGCAAACAGTGCATCAATGCGCCACATTCATTGTGCGCCATGTACCTCATAAAGAAATGCACGTACCTCATTGATAATACGCTCGAGCGTGGCCTTGAGATCTTCGTTCGGTGCACTGACCAATAACTTCAGCAACTCAGAAGCGGATGCATCGGCGAGATTTTTTCTCGTGAACACACGTGCTCTTTGAAGCAACTTTCCAACCTTAGTCCCAGCGATTTGCGCAATCTCATCATCGATATCGTCGCAACTGCCAGAGCGATTCAAATTTGCCAGCTGCAAAAGAGAGCGTCAGGCAATGAATTTAACGCACGCATTACAACCCTCAGCACGACGTTGACAACGTACCTTAGCGCATGTCCAAGAGGTGGCATCCACATCAACGCTAGCTGCTTCCTCGATCGTCAAAATGCGGGCCTTGCCGCATTCATCGCAATACACCGTCGTGGCTTCTTCAATGCCTTCTTCCGAATCTATTTCTTCGTTCGGATTCATCAACTCTTGCTTGAATGTCTCCACGACATTCGTACTTTGAGCACTGATTTCGAATCTCGCTTGCGCTGCTCTGGCCATGGCTTCACGAGCGGACTCCACATAAGTGACTGCAGAAACCACTTTCTTTTCTATAGCCTTCGACTTTTTGGTAACTTTCTTTTCGTCTTCTTCCAGATCTGCGTCTTTATCTTGGTTTTGGTTCTGATCAGGGACGACACCATACTTCTTCCATCGCTTCCAATGCTCCTCGTTCACCTACCCGAACGCCACAGTATTGCATGAGTCAGTAAAGAACCAGCAGTCTGCGCTCAGTTCTTGCACCTTGGCTTCCTGCGCCTTCTTTGACATAGCTCTGTAGTTCATGCACATGAAAGTCAATCATGTTACACGAGACCTCAACATACTTAAACGACAAACCAGCTCACCGAGTGCGAATGTTCAGGAACGACCAATCTAGGTCAGGCAAGAGATCAGCAAGCCCAGCTTCTACATCTCCGTTGTAAAGCCTCGCAAGGTTCCAAAAGACTCTGTCTCATCACAAAGCGTTCGTGAGACTGCAACCATTTACGAGACCGTACCAATCAGATCACTTTACCTTGGGGAACATTGAGCCATGTTGAATGGCTTGAGCATCTCACGCCCAGTCTCTCCCCCAGAGAGCATAACATATTTCAGAGTCGCTTGTAACTCAACTGCCCGTAGCAATTCCACCGTTTCTTCTTTCCATTTGCGAACCCCTTCCTGGAATTTGACTCGCATCTCAGCAGGTCCAATGCCGTCACGACTGGCACGCTGCACTATGTTAACGGGGATCATCTCGTACTTTTTTGACAGCGCTGCTTTCAGTCGCGCGTTTGCCAATGCGATCTGGTACTGATAGTCCACTGCCTTGCGCGTAGCTGCTTGAAAGAACTTGTCCGTTCGATTCTTGGCATTGCCGCTCACTGCTTCTACGAGTCTCGACCCAATCTCTTCTTCCGACGTCAAGTTGAGCGCACGGATGCGTCGATACTTGCGCGGCTGCTCCGCTTGCGCTTCTGCCTGTTCATCATCATCTTCTGTCAACCGGTGTCCTTCGCCAGGGATTTTTCGCTTGCTCGTCGCTGGTGCGCGAGCTCCGCCTGCTCTGCCGCTGGAGCCATGCAACGAGTGGATGCCGCTCTTCTTGGGCATCGGCTGCTTGGCTGCTGTAGGAGATTTCTTTGGTGTTCGCTTGCTGGCGACAGCAGGTTTGTTTCCACGCGATTTGGCTTGCTTGTTTGCCCCAGTCGCATCGGCCGACGTCGCGACCACCACTGTATCATTGGCCGAGAAGTAGCTCTTCACCAGATCGTCCTTCTCGTACACGATCATGCGCGGCGGGAATCCGCATCGGACTATGGCAAAATAAGCGTCAATGCACCTGATATAATGTAGCTTAAGCGCATCGATACGCACATGTGAGGTCATCTTCATGACCAACAAACCCCAGCTCGCGAGCGGCTAGATCTGCGGTCGAAACGCTATCATCAGATACCTTGTCCACTGGACATGGAAACAATAAGCTTTCTCTTACTACACAACTCGCGGATATCTGCATCTGGACTGATCTCGAGCGTCGCGGCCGCACCGCCAGGGCCTCTCACGCGGAAGCTCCACATGCCCAACTGCCCAATGCAACGAGTTGGCTTGAGTCTGTAATCGATTTACTACCTGTACCCTGTTTTGTGAATACTGAATTATTGTTTTCAAAGCAGGGTCGATGAATGATCATTCCAGATCTAGGTAGTTAACCGATACGATGATTCCTGGAAGGTTCGATCTGGTTCTAGGTGCGATATCTAGTTTGTCGTTTATTGGCTGAAAATGGTTTGCTTTTGGTAACCACAAAAACAGAATTACCACATTAACTAGCCAATCAGAAAGACGCTGTGAGCCAACCTACAATCCCATTGAGATACTGTTCTCGAGCATTGTTCAATCTGCCATGAGCGAGCAGACACAAGTGACGCAAGCCAGCAGTCCTGCAGAGCAGGAATGGCTGGCCATCCAGCGCCGCTACCACGCGCAGCAGATGCAGCAAGATGCGGATGACACAAAGCACTGGCGCTGCTTCATCAGCCTCTCGGATCCAGATCTCGCGCAGACATTTCGCGGCGACAGCGAGTTGCGCGTAATGCTGCCGAAGTCGTATCCAGCAGAACCACCTCGCTTTGAGTTCCCAGCTTGGCAGAGTCGACTTGATGCACAACATTTGAAGCGATTGAGTGACGCGATTGCTGCTCGTGCAAATGAATTGGCAGGCACGTTCTGCGTGCGCAAGCTCATGACATGGCTGGATAACAACTTCTACCGGATCGCGATTCTCAACAGTGGAGAACAGAGCGCAACAAATCTCGCCGCGCAAGCAACCGACACCGTCAAGCAAGACGTGCACGAGGTTTATATTAAGATTGCTGTGGATGCGTCACCGGAAGAGGTGCAAGAAACTCCGACGCAGGAGGCGAACGATTCTAAAAAGAAGATCAAGAAGGCCCGATGCCGCTTTTTCGGACGAGGGCATTGCAAAAGTGGTGACCAGTGTCCATTCTCTCATGAGAAAAAGGCGAAAAGACCTTCAGAATCTGAAGACAAGGTGGAACAAGTCGCAGATGCTACAGAGAACAAGAGTAAATCGGTATCTCGACGAAGCAAGACAGCCACTGATAAGTTTCAAGTTGGAGAAGCTGCAGCAATTGTGACGGAAGATAACTCTACTCGTGTCGCCAGTAAAAGCAAGAATCGGCGACAGAAGAAGCCAATGAAGGAAGAGACATCGGTTGTGGATGCTGGTGATAACATACAAGCAGTCACTGCCGACAAGAACAAGAAGAAACCAAGCCACAAGGCAAAGGCGTCAGCAGAAGTTATTGCGACTGATCAGAGCAAATCTGCTGCTGATGACACGCGCAAGCAGCAAAAGAAACGTTGCAAATTTCATGCCAAGGGCGATTGCAAAGACGGTGACGCTTGCAAGTTCTCGCATGACAAACAGCCAGCTCCGAAGACCACTGTCAAGAAAAGCACGGATTATAGCAGCGTGAGAGGAGTCGTTGCAGTTCTTCCGATGCCCGCATCTGTCGAGGTGATCGATCTTCAGATATTAAACGTCATTGTCACTGAGTCACTTTCTTCCAAGAAAGAATCGACTTCTGGGGCAGAAGTAGGGCCACCAACGGCTCCAGCAGAATTTACAGCGCCTTCTCCACCGAGAAAGCCGTCTTCTCCCAGTGTACCGCCTCCACCAAGCGACGAGTGGTCCGAAGTCCAACAAATTGCGCTGGACCTTGCATTGAAAAAATATCCAGCAGTCAGCAATGCCACAAAGGAGGACACGAAAAATCGCTGGAGAAACATCGCCGCTGCTGTGGGCAGCAAGTCACTCAACGAATGCATCGACCGATTCAAATATTTGTCCAAGCTCGTCCGAGCAGAGCAGCACCTTCGTGAAAGCGGCATGCTGGACCCTTTGGGATCTCGTGACGAGGCTACTCCTGCTAAGAGCTCTGGCGCCAGTGTCACTCCAACCACTGATAGTGTTGAATCATCGCCCTCGACTGATTCAAGAGACCCACGAATTATTCCAGAGGAACAGCGTGTTGCGACTGTAGAGACGGAACCAGCGACTCATGGCGCTCAGATCCGTCTGGAGGAATTGTTCCTGTATCATACAGGCACTCTCATCCCGCAGCGATTGATCTGTCAATTGCAGTGCGTAAACTGCCCACTCAAGTTCGATGCTCGGTTGTCTCTCAGCGATCCTCGCATCCAGCAGTGGTGCCCACGTTGCAGTGTGTTGCACGCAGTCTTGCTTCGACCAACATTTGCGCACGCGCATAGCAACGTAGTCGCATACGTTGATACTGAGAACTGTTCGGTTGTGGATGTGCTACCAAGTGATATCCTGGCGACATGCCTTGAATGCGGAACTGAAGTGCTACTCCCACAGGTGGTTCCTGGACGACGAGCTGAGCAGAGTTGCTTCTCGTGCCACACAAAGCTGGCGATGATGGCTAAGCGATACATTGCAGGCCAAGTAGCGACCACCAGAGAAGGCAGCACGTCTAACGCATTGTCCAAAACGTCCAAAACAAAGAAGATAGTGGTCGAGATATTTGTCGTTGGGCAGCCGCTGCCTCGCAACGGCGTGTGCGAGCACTACAAGCACTCGTTCCGTTGGTTCCGCTTCCAGTGCTGCGGCAAAGCGTTCCCGTGCGACGTGTGTCACGATGCCAGCGATTGTGCCGAGGCCAATTTGGGCAAGATCGCTAGTCGCATGATCTGTGGGCTGTGCTCCAAGGAGCAGAACGCGTCTGTCAAGGTCTGCTCGTGCGGCAACGAAGTGGGGCGCAAGACCAACAAGTCGACGCACTGGGAAGGCGGCAAGGGCTGCCGGAATCCCAATATGATGTCGGCCAATGATAAGCAAAAGTTTCGGGGTCTCAACAAAACAGAGAACCAGAAGTCCAAACGCGTGGGCGTTGAAGCCAAAACGCGACGCTTAGCTCGCGAACTGCAACAGCCGGATGATATGGAGATGCGGTAAATCGAACAGCGGTTGGCTGATTACAGTATCCTGCCTTGCTCTCTTATTGTTGAGTTGGAATCGCAAAAAGTGCAAGATGGAAGCTTTTTTTTTCGATTTGCACTGGCCATAAATCTCTCTCTTTCGAATTTTTGATGCGAAGAGTGTATGTCATAAAAATCTGACTGGATTAAAGAATGCGATCGACATAGCTGCTTCTGATTGGCGGAGTGATATCGCTTTAGACAGGGGTAATTCCAAATTTTTTTGCCGCGCATTTTCCCCAATTTACCTAACAACCCTCCCCCTCCTCTCCCCTCTCCAGCCGCTCCCCTCTGCACACGTATTTTGAGTTTCGCGAAACGCGAAAAAGAAAAAAATATCGCCAATATAATGGTGGTCTCGCGCCGGACTCCCGTTGGCCTCAAAGTCTTCACTCGCGCCGCATGGACGGAGGAGAAGGACGACTACCTGATCCAGCTGCTGCTGGCCCAGGTGAACGCCGGCCGCTTCGCGGACTCACGCTTCTCCAAGGAGTCCTGGAACGAGATCATGACCGGCTTTAATCGCCGCTTCGACGCCAACTCGAACCTGACGCAAATCAAGTCGCGCTTCCAGCAGGTGCGTGCAGTGACTCATCCGAAACGGGTCTGCTGGCTCACTCGTATGTGTGTGTGCAGCTCAAGAAGAGCTACTTTACATTCCAAAAGCTCATTGAGCACGAGGACTTCGGCTGGGATAGCGAGCGTCTGCTGCCGACAGCACCGAGTGATGTCTGGGAGGCGTATCTGAAGGTACGCAGAGTGCCTCGTGAATCCATCACATGCAGCTAGCGCTCACACAGTCGTTTTGCAGCACACTCCGCACGCCAAGGACTTTCGTACCAAGACACTGTCGCAGTATGAAAAGCTGCATGAACTGTGCCGCATGATCAACGGCGGCAGCTCACCGCCACTGCCTCTGCCGTCTGCGCATGCGCCCAAGCCCACGGTCGAAGTCAACGTTGACAAGGAAACCGAGACTATTATTGCGCGCCCACAGCTTCCGTTGCTGCGGCCTCACCCTGCGCCGGAGGTCCAAGAGGATCGAGCACCCAAGCGAATGAAGGAAACTCTTCCGGAGAGCGATATTGCCAAGAACGTGTTGTCTATCGGTGTTGGAGCTATTCCAGATGTACGTAAGTCTCCAACAGCTACTGCGTTCGTCTCGCCGTCCCGCGCCTCGTGGAGTGAAGCTCGCGACGTCTACCTGATTCAGCTGCTGCTGTACCAAGTGGGCGCCGGCAAGCGTGGAGAGTTCCGCTTCAAGAAGGAAGCATGGCTCCAGACCACGAATTGCTTCAACCTGAAGTTCACGACAAAGTTCACAGTGATTCAGCTCAAGACCCGCTTCCAGCAGGTATGAAAATGTAGCCACTTGAACACCAACTTGCTGCGACATCTATTAACGAATTTCGTATATCGTGATATTTCTCAAATTACCAGCTCAAGAAAAAGTTCTCGATCGTGCAGAATATGCGCGAACACGCTGACTTCGACTGGGATAGCGAGCGCTGTGTTCCGACAGCGTCACCTGAAACGTGGGAAGCCTATTTGAAGGTACAATCCGCTCATTTCGGTATATTATTTCTTACCGATCTCGTAATTTATTTTTTGTCAATGTATTCTTTCTAGCACACACCACAAGCACGAGAATTCCGCAACCATCCACTTTCGGCATACTCACTGTTGAGTGAGCTCCTGAGTGACGCCCCTGCCAGTGACCGAGACGACAGCGCTGCACCAAACCGAGCAATCATCGAGACTGACGTGGCAAACGACATGGAAAATTCGTCTTCCGTGTTTGCGTGGCAGGCAAACAATGGACAGCGAGATGCCGCCCAGGTGCGTCTCGTGTCGGCTGATTCTATGCAATCAATCACCGAAAACGAGCAATTTTCGAAGGCCATCGCTGCCATTACGCAGGCACTTGAAGCCAAGCAGGCGAATGCTGGTCTCTCCGTGGCGTCCAAGGCGATCGTCATCCTGGAAGGCGCCTACTCGGGAGTGCTATCGAAGGAGGACATGGCTACTGCGTTTGATGTGATGCTTGACGACAAGAAGGCCGCGATCTTCAGCGCCATGAAAGACGGCGAGACGCGGACGATGTGGCTGAAGCGCCACATCGATTCCCACAACGAGTGAAGGGTGGGTGTGACGTGCGATATTGCCTTCACGTTTTCTAGGCGTAACATTTCGATTTATTCATGCAAATCCAAAGCAAGAGACTCTAATACTATCAATACGTAGTATCTAAGGAATATGCAACTTCTTACTTTTTTATTTTTAATCCTCACCAGCAGTATATTTAGATCAGTCATTAAGTGCAAACCAAAGCGCACAATTTCTTAAGCACCATGGTGCACTACCACCTGGCGGGCAAAGTGACGAGCGAAGAGTACGCCATTTGCGAGCGGCTTCTTGGTATAGCGGCTTGCAGTGAGTGGACTCATAGATTGTACGCTCAACGTTTGCTGTTGTTTAATCTTGCACAGACATTCTTTGTGTGACTCTACCAAGCTTCAGCGTCTCTAAAACCGCGTATAAAAATGAAAAATGGCCAGCTGCTGCTTCTGAACTAATGCGAATCCACGGGTACGATCGTCTGGCTGCATTCCATTCGAATATGGGGATACTGCTTCTAACAATTTCATCATGTAGATTTCTTATTCCCATGTCCAACAATCTGGTGATCTGTGATGTGGTGATCTGGACCGAAACAGGTCGCTTGCTTTGTACGGATGTCGATGCGTTTTCCACGTGGGTGCTACGGAACTACGGTATCCAGTGTGATCTCAGCGATACTGAGCTTATGCTCTATATCAAAGCCAATGTTGACGAGCTACGAAAACAACAGCAAAAAGAGCAGCAAGCCGATGAAGCGAGCGGATAAAGTAAACCATGCAGGCGTCGAAATAAAAAGCCAAATCAATTCAGTACAAAAAGAGGACGTAAAGCCTCTTTATTGAATCAAGGCAAAATGATAAAGTACCAAGTTTTTATGACAACGATCATGTTAACATCGAAGAGCACGGACGCAGGGTCGATTGTGATTGATTCAGCAGGCTGGTCGCATCCCACGCACAAACAACAATTTTGACATGGTTAAGTTCGAGCAATATACAGTATACGTTATACAGCTAGTCACAACTCGACATAAAATACTGCCTAAATCTAAGCCATATCTCAAGTTAGTTTGACTGAAAAACCTTGATTTGAATCGCCAGCCCAACTGAGGTTTTAGACAATCCAATGCAGCATGCGTATCAGTGAATCATTGAACCGCCGGACACAAATGGTCTTCCTGCAGCATATGCGTGCGGCCACGGCCAAGCTCCTGTATGGCCACCGGGCAGCGCAGGTCGTCTGCCGATCGCTTTCCACCGAGGCTACGGACGCAGCTGCCGCGGCCCTGCGCATGGTGCGTATCTCGATCGTCCAGCGTGTGTCACTCGTGGCCTCACGTTTTGCCTGGCGCGCGGTGACTTTCTCTCCAGGGCTTTAACAAGTCGCGCAAGGAGAAGACCGCAGTCGAGACCGCTGTAGACGAAGCAGTGTTTGAGGCCTCGCCGACAGCGGCTGCGTCCAGCATCCCCACGCCGGAACCGCTGGTCCCTCCGTCCGTGTCGTCCAAGCAGCCCTTGTGGCTACCGCAGTCCAACTCGACGAACGATCTGTCTTCGTTTGCTCCCAAGATCGTGGTGGTCGGTGTTGGTGGCGCTGGTGGCAATGCAGGTGCGTTGCGAGTGCTCGTGTCTGATGCGCAATAGTGGCTGCTTCGCTGACTGAGCTGCTCGTTCTAGTGAACAACATGATCGCTCGTGGCCTGCAGGGCGTGGAGTTCCTGGTCTGCAACACAGATGCGCAACATTTGCGCACGACACTCACGGAGAACCGAGTGCAGATGGGTCCTGAACTCACCGGCGGTCTGGGCTGTGGTGCCAACCCAGAGGTTGGCCGCGATGCCGCTGAAGCCGCTATTGACGAGATTCTCGAGCGCGTGCAAGGCGCTAACATGGTTCGTATTGGCAAGCTGTGTCTATGAAAAGCTAATTCTACCTGAACTGATCGAATCGTGGCATTGGCTAGATGTTCGTCACTGCTGGTATGGGCGGCGGCACTGGTACTGGTGCGGCCCCTGTCATCGCGCAGGCTGCAATGGACGCCGGCATTCTCACGGTCGCTGTAGTGACCAAGGTAGGCACGCAATCTTCGCTTTGACTGGATCTTGATGCCTGACTGTTGTACGTTGTTCTCTCTTGCAGCCGTTCCGATTTGAGGGCAACAACCGGTCCAAGCTGGCAGAGCAGGGCCTGGCGGAACTCAAGCAGAGCGTCGACACAATGATCGTAATCCCGAACCAGAATTTGTTCAACATGTCGAATGAGAAGACGTCGCTCATGGACGCATTCAAGTACGTGTCCAGCTGCGAATGACGTGTCTCTCTATGTTGTTGAAATCATTGTGTGGTATTTATTAGGCTGGCGGACGATGTGCTGCTTGATGGCGTGCGCAACATCTCGGACCTCATGGTCATGCCGGGTCTTATTAATCTCGATTTTGCGGATGTCCAATCGGTGCGCTTCACTTGCCAGCAGACGCAATAAGACGTGGTCTTACCAGTTGATCTCTTTGGTAGGTGATGTCCAACATGGGCAACGCCATGATGGGAAGCGGTGAGGCCGAAGGCGAGAACCGGTACGACGAATGCATGCGTCAGTGACCTCTCGTGTATTATTGAAGTAATTACTCGTTTTATGAAAATCGATAGTGCTCTGCGTGCTGCTGAGGGCGCTCTGGCCAACCCACTCCTTGGAGATATCTCCATCAAGGTTGTTCGCTATCCGATTCACCACTTGCGGTACAGCGGTTGCTGACATCGCTCTCGTAAATGCAGGACGCCAAGGGCATGATCGTCAACATCACGGGCGGCTCCGACCTCACGCTCTTCGAAGTCGACGAAGCAGGCGAGCGCATCACACAGGAGCTCGAGGATCCGCACGCCAACATCATCTTTGGATCTACTTTTGACGAGTCCATGAATGGAAAAGTGCGTGTGTCAGTCGTGGCCACGGGCATCTCGGACCCGGACAAGAAGTAGATGGTGAGCGTATGAAGCGTAGACAGACAGCAGCGACGCCACTGCTCAATAAATGACGTTGGTTTAGTCGTGTGGGTTTACAATTCGGTTCCAATTGTGGACATGGACGACAAGTTCGCGCTATTAATTTACTCCCCCTCCCATGGCTCCAGGGATCTCTCTCTACAGAGACACTTCGTTCTCCGACAGCTCGTCTTCCGACACTGGCGCACACTCGGTCTTGCGGATCGTCGGCCGCTGGTCAGGGCCGAGCGACGCCAGGGCCTCGTCGATGTCGTAGGCAGCCCACATGCTACTGAGCCGCACGATGATCTCTTCGCATGTGCCGCGCACGCCGGCTGGCAGCACGACCTGCTTCATGGCCTCGGCGAGTGGGACCTTGGGGTCGTGGCATCGCTCGTCGCCGTATTGCGTGGCGAAGCCATAGCCGTCGTCTTCGCTGCTTGCATCGCTCATGCGGCGCTCCTTCGAGTTGTTGGGGCTCTCCCCGCCCATGGACGACGGGTTCGAGCTCTCGGTCGACGCGTACGAGCTTTCAAAGTTGCGCGACTCGTCGGGCACACGCTTGGATCTGCTCAGGGGCGACTCATCGGGCACACGCTTCGATGTGTTGAGCGACGACTCGTCCGAGATGCGCTTGGATCTGCTCAGCGCCGACGGCTCATCGGGGATGCGCTTGGACATGTGCAATGCGATCTGCGATCGACGAATGGCTGCGAACGAGTCGAGCGAGAGCGACGTCTGGATCTTGGAGATGATCGAGCCGTTGAGCGGCTGCGCGCCGCGAATCAGGAACGGATGCAGGATCTTCTTGACCTTGTCACCGCAGTAGGCGCACTTGGGCAGGTCGTTATACACGCGCTCGACCAGCAGCTTGAGGAAGTCCTGCAATGAGCTCACGCGGCGCCGCACGACCGAGTTGGTGCGCATGAGCGACTTCTGCGGGAACGGGAACTTGTGCAGCACGAGGACGAAGGACGAACAGCCGGGGCACTGACCATCAGCACGCGAGTGCGTGAGCATCTTGAGGACGTCCTTCTTAAGCGTCAGGAACTGCGAGTAGCGGCGGTTGACAGTCCACTCCTGCGCCGTGGGCTGCACGGCCATGCAGATGCTGTAGAGCGTGTGCGTCGGGCGATTGAGCGCGGCCGGGATGAACACCTGCACGCCGCTAGTCCACGAGGCCTCGACTGCCATGATGTCGTTGTGGTTAACTTAGCAGATATGGTACTTTTCGTGAGACGAAAAGTGGGGACCGTTGGGAAATACGGATGAACAATCTGGCCGATGGCGTGTGTCAATTGTCTGCCGATTCCGAACTGAATCACTCGGAGACCGCAAAACACGCCTCTCTGCACTCGATCATGTGGCGTCAGGGCGGACGAAACGAGACCCGCCCGACCCGTGAAACCCACAAATATCCAGAAGGACGAGATCTTGACGTTTGTATGGGATGGCGCACACTCTATAGTTCGCCCTTGCAAACTTTGTTGAAAAAAGTGGGACTGCCTGTCTGTCGCAGGAAACTCTCATCTGAAGAACCAGTGTTTTACTACTGTAGTTATTTTATCGAAAGATCGTATGATCGTTGACTGCGTGACTCGCGGCTGTAGGCTGTTGCGATCGGCCGCCAGGTTTACAGAACACATCTTTAGTGAGCCGTACAGTACACACGGGATGCTCAGTTGAGAGGCAAACAGGAATCTGGGCTAGGTCTCTGTGTGGCGATTACTTCGTACAGTACTGGGAGCATGCGGATCAAGTCAAACGGTTCTTTACGTGACCTAAAGTTCAGGAAGATGTTTGTAAAGCGTCAAAGGAAAGTCTTCTATTAATTCAGAAAATTTCAATTTTCCCAATCGAGCGTGCCATAATACCGTTTAGGTAAGTGCTTGCGCGACAACACACTCATGAAACTCATTCCGGAGTATTCACGATGATACTGTGGTGTTCCGAATTTTATCTTGTCAGCAATTTAACCTCGTGATTGGTTTGCTTCCAAAGCAAAGGGTGGACCGACTATTGTGACTGTACTGTACAGTACAGTTCTCTCGCATGTGATGCTTCAAGCATCACATGCGAGAGTTCTGTCTCAGCCACTACAATAACTCAAAATTAAAAAGCTATTCAAGACAGTCTTCTATCATTTTCTGTAAACTTTGTGCGTGGTCTCACATCCTTATTCCATCGCCCATGCGTCCTTATCTCCGAGAGGTTACGACGCAGAGCATCAAGCGGAAAATCCACCCAAACAAAATACTTCCTCTGTTATTTGAACAACTACTGTACTGTAGCATGAGTCTTTTCATACCGGAAAGCACAAACGGGATATCTCCAGACAGAGCTGTATTGGCCAATGGTAGCTCGAGAGTCTGGTGTGCCAAAAGCGATGATTGGTGCGTTACGATCAGAGGGCTAGGTCTACTGTGTACCAGATTATTGTGCCATTATTCCGGAGTCAGGACGCATTACTCAGTAACACTGCATACAAAGATCAGGTTAAACTGGTAGTTACAGGTTAATTTCGATATAGTCCGGGTTTAAGGAAAGAGAGGGGAGTCCGGTCATTTCCGCACTGATGGAGAGAAGAGGAAGAGGAGTAGACACCCCTGCCGGGACGCTGTCTCAAGAGGCAGCAGCGCTTAAATGCTTCCGCGAATTTATGGCGACAGCAAAGATGGACAACTCCACGCTGGACAAAATGCACGCCTCTGTTCAAGATCCCACCAGCGCTCCCAGCCAGAACTTTTAGTCCCTCCTCATGGTTTTTTCGATCTACCTGCAAACGAAGACGAGTGCGCGATCCAGAGCGCCTGATGGACTACTTGCTAAGGCCACCGCAGAAGGCTACTTTTCCCAGGCACTGAACATGCTCAGGAAACGCTACGAGTAGTCCTTGCCCGATTGACGTCGCATCATGAGCTCGTTCGGGGTGAACGCCATCGTCGTGTGCCGAGCATTGTTGTATGCGAAGACGGCGAAAGGTACCCAGTGATCCCAGTCACGATGCTCTTCGTTCACGTAGAGGCTGACCATGTCTTTCCAGGTCCGGTTAAAGCGCTCTATGTCCCATCAGATTCGGTCGATACGCCACGGGGTGCACTTACCGGACTTGTAGAAGCCCTGCCAACGTCGCTAAGCCTCTTCCAGCCATCTCTGGTGCTCCATCGGTGAGTAGTTCGCGTGGTGGACCATGCTTCAGGAATAATTCTCTCATGAGGAACGCAGACACATCTCGGCAGTATGCGTCGGTACTGGCACTGCCACAGCGTATCTGCTGACGTACTCGACTGCAGCAATGACGTAGCAATTTCCGCTCGTTTGATCCGTAGCGGGCCGGCCACATCCAGCGCCCGCCGATCACCAAGGTCTCCGGCTCGTACACTACGCAGCGGCGGCATGACTGCTTCGGCCGTGCTTTACGGCTGCCACAATCTCTGCAGCACCTAACTTATTGGTGCACAATCATCTTCATACCTGGCCACCAGTAACTGATTGCGATCCTTGCGAGCGTCTGCGGCACTCGTAAGTGCCCAGCCCACACCGAGTCGTGAGCCGCAGTGAAAGCCATCGGCCAGAGCGCTTGCGGAAGCACGATGCGTTCTTGTTCTTCGTCTTAGATCACTACGAGGCTACCACCAAGCTTGATTCGTCGTCCGTGGTACCAACCTTGCTCCTGCAGACGCCTCACCATGGCGCTGCCCTTTTGTTCATCCTTAATCTTGTCGGGTGTCAGCTGGAGATCTTGACCAGTCGTGAACATCACCGGCGCGCGGGAAAGCGCATCAGCGGCCACATTCTCTTTGCCTGGCCGATACTTCACCGTGGAGTCGTACTTTTGAAGCCCCAAGGCCCAGCGATGCAGTCGTCCAGCCAGGTTCGGCGACATCACTAACCATTTTAGAACTGCGTGGTCAGTGACCACCACGAACAGCCTCCTATATAAGTACGGCCTGAACAACTTGATGGACCATACTACAACGTAGTCCTTGAGCTCGCTGATGGGATACTTCTCCTCGGCTGGCGATGTCACTTTAGATGCGTAGGCCACTGGCTGTAGGCCTTTTCCCACGTCTTGCATCAGGCATGCACCTAGACTGTCTTTGGACGCGTCTGTGGCCAACATGAAGGGTTTGCTGAAGTCGAGGTAGTAGAGGAGAGGCTTCGTAGTCAGCACCGTCTTTATCATTTGGAACTCTTCCTTATGCTCGTCTACCCACTGCCACGTCAATTTCTTGCGTAATAACCTCGTCAACGGCGCCATTCGGGTGCCAAAATCAGCCACGAATCGTCGACAGTAGCCTGCAAGATGAACAAATCGTCGCACTTCTGTCGGGTTTCGGGCTCTGGAAACTCATTGACGGCTTTCACTAGCCGGTTTAGCGGCCTGATGCCTTTCGGCCCTGGCTGATTGCCTAAGTACTCGATGTGGTTCGTCGTGAACACGCACTTTTGACGTTCAGGCTGAGTCGGGCACGTGAGAGTCGTTCTAGAACTGATGCTAATTCCAGCACGTGACGTCCAATGCCACCCTTTGTGTAGATAACAATATCTATCCAAGTATACCAAACACATATGCTACGCAAGCCCCCGCAGCACGCAGTCCATAACGCGTTGGAAAGTGCCCGGGGGTTCACCAAGCCGAATGGCATTCTCTTGAACGAAATAAACCGTCCCGGGTGGTAAAACCGGTTTTGTCCTTGTCTTTATCCGTAACCGGTGTATGCCAGTAGCCGGCTTTCAAGTCGAGCGTAGTGAAAAGCATAGCACCCCCCCCCAATGCCTCCTATCTTTCGTCCACTCGTGGTAGCGGGTATACGTTATTGTGCGCAACAGCGTTTAGCGCTCTGTAGTCAATGCAGAACCTGACTTGGCCGTCTTTTTTGCGCACCAAGATCACAAAAAAAGCCCACCCACCGTGACTCTCTTCGATGACTCCATCTGCCGACATCTTCTTCACGTTCTCACTGATCACTGCCTGCTCGGCTTGTGCATGACGACGATGCGGTAGTCGTATAGGTGCGCTGGTGCTCGTGTCTATTTCATGTTCCATGCCGGTAGTAGACATTGGTGGACAGCTGGTTGGCACATCCGCCAAGTGTTTGTACTTCCCTAGGAGCTGCTTGACTAGTCTTCGATCGGCAGGCTCCAGCCTACCGGTTTTGATCTCTGGCGTCGCGGATTCGGCTGCGGCGCCATCCTGTGCGCGAATTGGAAGACCCTCGACCCATTTCTCTATTTCTCTACCTTGTCTTGGCTCAGATCACCAGGTAGTTTCAGTATTTCAATGTCTTCGGAACACGGAATCCACGAGCCAAGCTCTTCACGTGTCGGTAGCCTTGGCGACTTTGCTTTCATGTTCACGATCGGCACTTTGATACGACCTCCTCTGATGGTCACTATCACCGCTGGCACTAAGAGCCCACCTCCACGTATAGTAGGTAGAAACACGCCAGTATCTCCGTCCTTTCCACTCGCAGCGATCTTTGCCGTCGTGCTAGTAAGCGTCTTGAAGCGTCGGCCAGCAGCCAACCACATTTTCGCTGGTCCTGGCTCGGTCGTTCCGTCCATCCAGGTGCTGAAAGGCGCTATGTACTCGTCACGAGCTTCATTCCAGGTAAGTTCTCCAGTCTGGAAATCCATTAATGCAGCGTCGTTGGCCATAAAGTTGGTCTCGAGTAGGAATGTGTCCTCGCAGGCCGGCACCATGATCACGCCCACCGTGAACTCCTGATCATATTGGTTGCGCATCCTGAGTCGCCAAACGCCGGTCACAGGCATTTGACGCCTTCAATCGCTCTTACTGGAAGTCGGTGACGCTGCTCGACTCCGCATTTCATCCATGCCGAACCGGCAATGCTATTCACGAATCCAACTTGATTGCTTGCTGCTAGTTGTGAACCCACACGACAGCGGTAGGTAGACCATCCTTTGCAGAAGCCTTCACATCGAACTCGCCGCCCAGGATCGGCGACGGCGTCAATCGGCACACAAAGGCTGCTCGAGCACGTAGGTCTTCACCTTCTCGCTGGCCTTCTTGGTCACTTGCGCTATCGGCCGTAGGATCGTCCGTCGCGGCTTCCGTTGTCGTAGTGTCAGGTATCTCGTCTTGGTTTCGCTGCTGCTTCACTCGGCCCAGCGTTTCTTGCAGGCGCTGGTCACTCCGCACTAGCAGCAGTTGTAGCTGCCGGTCCTTGTATACTAGCTTCAGGTCAATGCCAAGATGGTTAGCCATGATCACTGCACGACTCCTCGCCGCTCTTTGGGCCTTGCTCTCGCGCTTGGTCGCCTCCATCGCTTTCCGTAGGTCGTCCAAGGTCGCATATTCAGTGTCGTCGTGCTCGTCGCTACAGGTTCGTGCTGCTGGTGGACGACTGAGCCATTGCCGCAGCTTCTCAAGCAGCTCGGCGCCCTCTCCAGTCATCAACTCGTCATGCTCGAAGGTCGTGGCCACCATGGCTTTTGCTTGTGTCTCTACTTCACACACTCGCTGCTGCATGTGCTGTTCTAACGTGAGAGGTCTCGCGCCCTCCCCAGGGTCGAGTACGTTGTCTTGCTCTGGTTTTGACTCTTCCTCTGCATCAACGAATCGCACCCGCTTCGGTTCCCGGGCCTGGTGCCCAGCTTGAAGCCATTCGCTGCTGATTTCTTCTTCCTCATCTTGTTGCATTTCTTCCTTGGCAAGGCCGTCGGCTTCAGCGTCTCGCTCATCGTCTCCTTCGTCTCGCTCTCCTACTTCTCTCTTCCTTTTCTCGCAAATCTTGGCTGCTGCTTGGTCCACCACGTGGTCGACTGCCATCCTCTCATCTCGGTCAATCGTGCTGTCCATGGTGCTCGACGCCGAAGCATTGTCATCGTGAGGCAGTAGGGTCTCCTCCCCTACGCCTGGTGGCCGTTTCCCGAGCGCTCATTGTCAAAATTGGAGCGTTGTCGAAGCCAGTCACGATAATCGTCACCTTCCACCTGTGGCAACTCGAGCCAGAAATGACCGTCGAGAAAGAAGGGCGAGGATGCGAACGTTGAGACCGGGCTCATCCACGACCTCACGGGACCAATTGGTTCCTCCACGAACGATTCGACGGGCCGACAGTCCCTCCCGGTGCTAACGTATCGTTCAGTGGTGGGGCTCGTGCGGCACATCGAAGAACTTCACGCCCATGCCAGCTCCACGCTTATACGGACGATGAACGTATTGGGCTTGACTTCGACGTAGATCGACGAACTATCTCAATGCCAGAGTCCGAGATAGCCAAACTTGCTACGATGCAGACCCTGCCACAAACGACGCGGAGCGACCTTCTTCTAAAAAGCCTTCGGCACGTGTGTACCTGCTCCAGGGCGGTCAAACCGTTCTATCAGCAATTGCAATCGCTTAGTTCGGTGGCATCCCTGTCCGGAACGATCGCCATCCTCGACTCAGTGCGTCAAGACCTCGCCTGGACACACGCTCTGCTGACCTCCGGCCAGTTCCGGGATCTACTTAACGTCGATGTTCGCCGCGTGGCCAGCTCCCGATATGTACGTGTACATGGACGCCTCGAACATGGGCGTGGCCGTGCTCAACCTGGCATTTAACGATACATTTATGTCCAGTTCAGCAGCGCGAAGTGCCAGCTCATCGACAGAATTAGGTTTGACTCCGAGTTCACGATCATCGTGCGAGAACAGATGAGTGTGGCCCTCGCCGCGTCAGTCTGGGGTTCTCAGTGGGCGAAGCGGTTAGCTGGAACTGTTAGACACGTCTGGTGCTGGATCGACAACACCACGGCCGTGATGGTGACCAACAAACTGGCAAGTCCCAACCAAATAGCGCAGGAGCTCAATCGGTGCATCGGCTACGCAGAAGCAGTCTACGTTTTTCGTGTGCGGTGCATCCATCTATCGGGAGAGCTAAACGCCATGGCGGACGCGGCATCACGGGCGTGGGCGCCACCGTTTGCTAATCTGTGGGCTGCATTGAAACAGGGATGGACCCAGGACCGCGTGCCATCGCATCTTCGAAAACCCTACGTTCTGCGCTCGACAGCCTACATCCGCCAAGACCTGGCAGCCAGCACCACCAATAAATACAAGTCGACATAGACGTGTAATGGACGATCGAAATCTGTTGGGCCTCCGATTACTACCCACGAGCTATATGAATTGCATGACCAACTACTGGAGATGAGTACGACGACGAAGGACGACAAGCGACGTAGGCAAGGATGTTAACAGGAGAGCAAGCGACGACAGCAGATCGGCAGACGACAACGAAGGACACTACAGAAGAGCAACAATCGACCAGCGACGCACGAGCAACTCAAGCGCCGTGCAGACAAAGCGCATCGCCGGAACCTTATCGATGATGGTGAACCCATGGCGCCATTCCGGAGGCAACTGTCCAGCGCCTAGTCGCCCCAGGACCTCGCAGCCATAGGATCTCAGAGTTAGTTCCCTTTTTGCCAAGTCGAGCAACAGTATAAGACGAGAAGTGTGTTAAGATTGTGCTGCACGAGTGCGAGTGGAGTCTGTCTGTGGACTCAAGTGTGCCGATTGACACGAGAATGAGAGGCGGAGCGCGGGTAACCAACCCTGGACATCCGCGGCTTGAACTAAAGAAGATACTGTGTGCTGTGTGCCATAGGAGTTATCGTGACGACGCTCAGCGAGCTGACGTCCTTCTGTAATGGCAGACGTGAGCGACAGCCTGGTTGTCAGATGAAGACTACCAACGAGAGTGAAAGAGAGTCAAGAGCTACCACAGCAACACTACGACCGCTTTAGAGTAGTTGACCGTGAGACTAACACCGAGAGCAGCAAGAGAAAGTTCCTGTAGCCGCCCAGAACATCAATTGGTGGTCATACTGTGGCGGCTATCGTCTGGAGGCACTCAAGAGAAGCCCGAGGACACCGCCGGCCACCCAGAGGCCGACCTCAGGAACGCAGCTTCCGAGTTCTGAGTGGACGAGAGGATAAGTTGTCGGAGACTGGAGATACGCGACCCAGAAGGACCAGTCGAGTGCCACGCCGCTCGCCAAAAAGCCGAAACCAGGGCTTGTCCGACCAGATCCAGGAGCGCCAAGCAGTGTGACCAAGCCGACGGATAAGAGTCCGTCAAATTTGACGAGCACGCCCAGGATCTTTCGGCCTGCAAATGGACCTGCTGCAGCGGCAGGTAAACGCCATGCAGCACTTGCACGACGAGTGTCGGCGGCGAGCTCAAGAAACGTAGGAGCCGGAGCTCCATCGACTGCCGCTGGAGGACCCCGCCAGGCGGAAGAGGATGACACTGAAGCCGAAGAGCTTGGTGCGGCAGGACAAGAAAGAGAGGAAGAAGAGGACGCGGGGACGGCTGGGTCGGATGATGACGGCCGTGGCGGCGGAAGAGCTCCTGGGAGCAAAGATAAAGGCGACGGCCAGGAGAACGATGGAGGTTGGGGATACCCACCGGCAGCAGAAGATAACGACGCTCTACGAGCCGCCGAAAGTCGAAGAGGATCGGCTCCAGAACCGTGGCATCCGTCGAAGGTACGTCCACCATGGTACTTTGCTCAGCCGCCTCCGACAGCACCAACAACGGCGCCGGTACCAAGAAGAAAGAAAGCCAGCGACTTACAGATCGAAGAGTTTGATCCGGCGAGCGACGTCACCATTGAGACCTGGCTGGCCAGGGTTGACAAAACCATTGAAGGAAGCGAAGTTGTGCACGGCACCGTATGGACGGCACGAGAACTCTATTTTGTGCTTATGTCGAAGCTCAACGGGACAGCTGCAGAATGGGTCACGTCAGTCCAAAGCGGACTCACTGATGCCGAGAAGGCCTGTCTGTACGCGCCTCAAAACCATGCTCCGCCAGCGGTTCGGTCGGCAAGAGTTGGAGATGGAAGTCATGGCGCAGGTAGTGACTAGAATGAAGAAACAAGAAGAAACCTACGCTGATTACGCTGCAGCGCTACGCAAGCTGGGCTCCAGAGCCAACATCAAAGACGAGAGGTTCGTGAACACGGTTTCTTCGAGACCTCGGACTGACGGCGCTAGCGTACAACTCTCGCTGCGCCACGTGCAGAACCCGATGACGTTTCAAGAGATCGCTAGCGAAGTGAACAAACTGGCCAAAGCGTTCGAGCACGAGGGGCGTGCCACAGGATCCGTCGATGAATATCACGTGCGGCAGCCGAACGAGAGGTCTGCGAATAAGCCCAGGCTCAAGGAGGATGGGAAGACCAGTGTCCCGTCTTCGCCAAGATCTGGGTCAAATGGCCCACCGACTGTCCCAACTGCGTTCTATAACGGCCCACCCGGCTACTATTGGGATGGAACGGCATGGAAGAAAGTGCCCATCTCCAGCAGCGGTACCTCACCACAAGGTACTCCAGCGAGGGCCTGGAAGACAGAGCCGGCGGCGCAAGAAGCTCAAGCACCATCAGCGGCTCAAGAAGCTCAAGCACCACCAGCGGCTCAAGACTAACAGCAGGAGCAGTGACGAGTCGCTCCGGATGACCAGCGGCCCTACAATGGACCGTGGTGCGGCTACGCAGACGATGAAGGGCGTGGATAAGGTCCACCAGGACGTGGATATGGAGGCAGTGGCGGCTACGGCGGAGGACGTGGATATGGTAGCCGTGGACCTGGAGTAAGTGGATACAACAGCTCCGGATACTAGACGCAGTGGTCAGAGAGCCGAGGTTCTCGAAAGAAGAGGCTCGCTGCCATTGTTGCCGAATGAAGGGCGCCAAGCGGGCCGATCTGAACGGTCGACCACTTCTCGAGCAGCTTGTCCGATACCACGAGGTACTGGCCGCCGGCTGGGCCGCGTGCGACTGACTTGGCAAATTGTTAGCCGAACGGTGGCTCTCCGGTCGATCATGCTGGTCGGGTTCGTGCTGTAGCCACTTTGGTTGGAGGCCGAACGTTGCCGCCTCGACCATGAACCTACCGTGTGGATAGTCCGCGAGAAGCCATCGATAGTCCGACGTTCTGAGCCCCTTGTTCGATCTAGGATCGTTGCTGGTCTCACTGCGAGTGAGCATGATGACGTCGGTCATCGTCGCTCCTTTTCGATTCGCCAGTGCACTCATCTTGTCCATCTTCAGAAGGCCCAGCTCACGTTTGAGGTGTGCGTGATCAGAAGCGGGCGAGATGTGAGCATCGCTCGCTGACACA
Source organism: Elongisporangium prolatum (assembly GCA_023335875.1). NCBI lineage: Eukaryota > Oomycota > Peronosporomycetes > Pythiales > Pythiaceae > Elongisporangium > Elongisporangium prolatum. The sequence continues at coordinate 42,744 of JAADVW010000090.1, forward strand.
GATCGACGGATGGGCCTGATTGCAGTTATGACCTGACACCGTCAGTCACTACTACTGCATCGCTGCAAGGAACCACGTCCAGGGTAACCGTCTCGCAGACTTGATGGTCAGCCTCATCGATGGGGGCTTCGGGTTCGGATAGATCCTTAATGGGTTTGGCTATGAGGCGATTTGAATAGTTCTCTCCATCACGTGGCCATCTTGATTTGAACGGGCGACTACATGAGTCCGTGGCCGTTCTCGTCCCAGCACATTTTGGTTAGTCTTGATCGCCGTCACCCTTGGAGGCTTCGGACGTGTCAACGGAATCATATGCGCCCCGCCCCCTCTGTTGGATCCCTCGTAGTCTGCCGAGAGCCCACCAAACTTCGACAAGATGTACGCGCGGACAGAGCACGGTAGCGACTTGTCGTCGAAGTGCCCACGCACTTGGTTGCCGAAGCCACAAGACGTGCTCAAAACTCGACAGCCCTTCTTGAAGTCAAACCGAATTCAGAGTTCTTGGTTCTAGTGGACCGGATTTGCGCCTCATACTGCAGTCGTCATCACCACACGTTGCTGAGCCAGGTTAGCAGATTCCTCCGGCTGCTGTAGATTGTTGCCGACTACCTCGCGTTGTGCGGCGAAGTGATCTCGAGGCGGACCATGGTGTTCTGGAGCGGGATTAGGCCTGAATTACTCGGAGAGAACCACGTGAGCGCGCCGCTGGGGTTTCCGACACCCTCGTGCACGAACTGACTCACTAGGGCACGGTGCACCTCTAGCCGATCTTTGATCCAGTACACCAGCGCTTGGAGGCAAGCTTCTTGCCTGTTCCCCTCCGATTGCATGACCGCCACGAATCCTGCGATTGTTGCCTCCAGGCGAGCCGTGGTCGCGTCAGAGAACGTGTTGTAGTAGGAGACGAAACCATTCACCGCATCTTGGATGTCAGCCCAGGTCTTCCGTAGAATGGCCCACATTAAGGGCAGACCACGGATTCGGACCACACACTATAACTATAAAGCTCCTTTTCACGGGTGAGGTGCATACGTTGTGTAGCATTGAGCTTCCTGCCACCATACATAATAGGCCAACCAAGCATTTACGCAAGTATTGAGAAATAAATAAGGCTTCTCGTAAAAAAGGCGATTTTTTGCGAAATACTACGATCAATATTAAGTGTACGAGGAAAACGATTTTGTGGAAAAAAATCACAATTCTCGAGCAAAATCGGAATTCTGTGCAAAAACACTACAACACCATAATTCCTTTTGTCGCAGGTAGTTTCGATATTAACGGTACGAAATCGCTAGGAAGGTTACATAATCATTTGGAACAGGAGAAAATATCGAGACAGCTAAATGCACAAAGCAGGTCGAGTGCCCGTTTGGATCAGATAAGGAAATTGAGCTTACATTTTATCCGTCGCTTGTAATCAACAAGTAAGCGACCAACAGCTGTACAGACGAGGTATATTGAATCGAGCGAATCATTAGACATCCTAGTCAATACCGAGGTTCCAGCGCATTTTCGATGTATAGCATTTAGCGGAGGTTTTATGGTATTTTTAGTTCAAATCGAAGAAAGAGACAACCTTTTTCAGGACAACGAGAAAGAGGAACAACAGACAAATTTTATAAACAGCCCAGTTTTTCAATAAATTTAGACGGAAACCATCATCGAGGCCAATGCGCATTTCCCCTCTTTTTACGATTTTGACGCGAATTTTAATTTTGCAGATGTTAATTTCAAATTGGGTGGGACTGTGCAGACCAGATCGTTATATTTTATGTATGTTTTACATTTATAAGCTACTAACAAATCTGATTCCTTCGAATCATGATATAAGCTTGTCAAACTTTATAGCCGTATTACTAGTCCTCCATTTTGCACATCGTCCCCGGTTTAGCACGTTTGGTCCTCAAAATTGCACATTAGGTCCTCACGATTGCACATTTTGTCCGCGTTTTAGTACGTGACTCTAGTATTGTACTAGAAAATGAAATAGCAGACCGCCAGTAAAGTTATGCAAATTGTTTGCGTATTTGGACCAACGCTATTCAACCCCCTACACTTCAGGCGATGGTGCGTGTCGGTTAATCTGGGGACTGACTCGACACCTCTTGCTCGAGCGATGCTACATAATCACCTTGTGTCTCCAGCGATTGGGTCAGGTCGAGTTCATTCTCTCCCTCCCGTTAAGCAGAAGAGCGACGATCCTAGCTATTTTCGCTGCAGCTGTTCGGCCGTTCCGGGTACCAGGGCCAGCCGTGGTGGACGTCATTTTAAGGATGAGCGAGATAACCATGCCGGGGTTTTATTTCCAATAGATCAATTGGTGGCCGTCATTGTCTTATCCAAATGGTTGGATGAGCCATCATTATGTTTGATATGTTTAATTTAGCTCTTGCCTTCGCAGTAGATACTCACCAATTGCGTAGTCTGACGTGTCCATTTTCACATGGAATGGCCGAGATGAGTCTGGATGAGAGAGGACCGGTGGAGAGAGGAGACGCAACTTGAGCTGTTCGGAGCACTGTAGCTGGTGCGCATCGAGTGCGATGACTTCATGCTTAGCCTCGCCACGGGTTGCTTCTATGAGTGGTGCGGAGAGCTCAGCGAAGTCGCTGCAGTACTTGAGAACGTAGAAACAGGTACCGAGGAAGGACTGGAGCTCGCGCTTCGTTCGTGGCGTGGGCCACTCACGGTTGGTGTGGATCTTGTCGGGGTCCATTCGTACACCGTCACGGCCGATGAAGTCGCCAAGACACGGGAATTCCGTTGCGCAAAAACGTGCATTTGGCCAGCTTAACGTACAGCTGTTGGTCTTCACAGCGAGCGAGGACCTGTCGAGTGCGGCCAGATGCTCGTCCATCGAGTCGGACTCCGTGAAGACGAACAGGTCGTCAAAGTACACTCTACAGAAGTCACGCTGATCTGCGCACACAGTCTGCATGAACCGATTGAAGGCGGACGGACTCGACGCCAGGCCCATTGGCGCGACCAATATTCGAAGTGCCCATCGAGCGTTGAGAAGGCGGTGTAGGGGATCTCTCTCTCTTAAACGGGCTTGAAAGAAGCCCCACAGCAGGTCCATCGTAGAGAAGATGCTACCTTTCGCCATAGCGTCTTAGATGACTTCCTTACGGGGAACTGGAGTTGCTGGAATGCGAACACGTGCGTTTACGGCAAGAAAGTCGTGACGATTCGCCAGCCCACCGCCTTGCGGCTACATAAGGTCGGTGATGAGAATGGTGATTTCGAAGGCCGAATCATCCCGGCGCAAAGCATTTCGGTAGTCCATTCACGCACTGCGTTCGTCTCTTCGTGGGTCAGTCGGTACTGCTTGCGCACGATGGGTGAGTCGTCGGTCAGCTTGATCTCGGCCTCGACCGCGTAGGAGCGCGCGGACGGCAGCTCAGCGCGGAACACGGTACCCCTTACTTCAGTGCGATTGGCTCGACGGGGTGGCCTCGCAGCGCCTCCTAATCGCTGGCTCGCTGTCTCTCAGCCTTATTAGAGGTTGCATTCACAACGAACATGAAGTAGCCATCAGAGAAAGCCATCTTGCGAAGCTGCTTACAGAGATCACCTTCGTCTCGCCCCACGCTGTACTACGAGTGTGCTGACTGTAGGACAGCATAAGATCTTCGTGCTCGTCGGCTTGACCCGACCTGGCTCGTTCGTTCACCGGCTTCTTACGTGCATGACCTACTGGTCCTTCTCGCTCGCACTGACGGAACGGCGTTGATGACGCTGATTCGCGAGCGCGAATGGTCTTGGCCGACTAGTCTATTTCTGGATTGACTGCTTCGAGCCATGGCATCCCTAATAGAAGATTCTTCCCTTCAGGAAACGTTGAGGACATGACTATTTTCTGGTTGTTGCCGGCAGTCAGTTCCAGCGGCTTGGCGCACTCAGTCACTTTTAGATCGAGGCGCTCGACCACGCGTGGGTCGACGGCATTAAACGACGCACCGTTGTCGATGAAGGTGTTGACGCTCGCGTCGCCGACCGCCCTTGCGTGGGACAGGTAGCAGTAGAGGTTGTTCTTGCGATGGCTCACGTCCGCTCTGTCGTCATGGTAGAGGAGAGCGCGTCGCGTCGAACGGCCTTGGCCGACGACGTATGTACTGCTAGCGCACGCCGTGTTTTCCGGCCCGGTGGGCGGTCGCCCTACCGAGCCTGACCGTTTTCTTTTGGTGCCGCCTCGCGCTTACCACCAGTGGCAGTAGCCTCAGTGGCTTTCTTCGTACGGTAGTGGGCGGTGGCGTGCGCGGACACTGAGTAGTACGAGCACCACTTGTCGCCGTCATGAACAAGCCTACCATCTTTTTCTCGCCGTTCGTTGGCGCCGTCTTGGTCTTGCTCTTGTTCTGGGAGTAGCTCTGGCGTTCTGGCTGGTTTTGCTGTGCGTCCTCAAATCGTTGCGCGAACTCAATCACTTCTGAGAGAGGTTAAGGCACGTTCTGAGATACGAACGCGCTCGTCTCCGAACTGAGATTCTGTTGATAGAGTCAGCGCTTGGTGAAATCAGGGAGAGGCGGCAACTGCGAGAGAAGGTACAGGAATCTGGTCGTGTACTCTTGCTGAGTTCCAGTTGGTTGGAGGCTGTAGAGCTTCGTGAAGAGCTTGAACTCGAAGTCCTTCTCGCGAAATCGCTCACGGAAGAGGGTCTTAAACAGCGACCAAGGGATCGGCTTTTGTGTGCCATCGTCGTTCAGCATTGACATCTCCATCTCGTGGACGAATGCCTGGGCGATGGGCCGAGGTAAGGGTAGATTAACGTCGTGGATTCGGACGTGTTAGCCTTCATGGCGTCGTGGCAGTCAGCAGAGTAGTACTTCTCTATACTGTAGACCCAATGGTCGGGATCGTCGCTGGCCTTTCCATCAAACTTTGGCGGGTTTCCCTTCTTCTGCTGCGATCGCCGTTGAGCCTGAACGATGGCCGTGAGGACATGGTTCATGAATGCAGCCTGCTGACCTATCATGCTCTCCATGCGTTGGTTCGACTGCTGCATCGACTGCATCATCATCTGCGCAAACTGCATGAACATCGCGGCCTCTGACATGGGAGGTTGCGGCGCGTGTTGATACTGTTGTTGAGGATGGCCAAAGGGAGGCTGCGGAGCGTGTTGCTGTCGGGGTTGTCAGTGGCCAGGCTGCGGAGTGGCCGTGGGACCAGGCGCTGAGTTTGGAGCGGCGTCGCGAGGGTCGACAGGGGGAGCACCTTCAGCCGGCTCAGGAACTTGGGTGGTAGCGTCGTCCTCTTCCCGCCTGCGACGTGTGCGGCGCACTCCAGGACGATCACCTGTAGGAGTCCAAGTCGGCATCTACGGCATCTTCATATTGTAGGATTTTATTCGCCTTAGCATTCTTACTCACAATTTGCCTTGATAACCAACAAGTCAGTACAGTCCGCTGTGCAACCCTCCAAGTCGAGTTTCATCCCACCAAGTGCGTAACATGATCTCGGATGGATCAATAACTGTGAGCATGTCCAATATGTCTTTGCCCATAGCGATTTTGCACTGGGGTTCGCTGGTGTGAATTTTCTTTATATAGCACCGCACGGTCTGCTTGAAGTGAAAATAACACCAAATCACATCCTTTCCAAACTGAAGTTTTGCCATGTTCAGCAATCCTGATTTAATGTCGCACATGACATTTGCAGGCTTCATTTTCTGATCTGTTGCTAGCAAGATATTGTGAAAAACGTCAACGTACGTGTCTACAGAACGATCGTTGGTAAGGACATAAAATATCGGCAGATAGAGACCAATTAATCTATCAAAGACCATTAAAACAACGCACTGAGCAAAGCCGCATGGGTGCATCGAAACGTACCATCCACAAAAATGCCATTGTCGGCACGAAGCAAGCGCAAAAAAGTGGGGTGAGCCCAGCCAATGATGCAGCGCCGTGGCTGCCGAGGACCGGAAGAGGCCGTAACAGAATAGAATCGAAAAAAAGGCAAATCGGTGCCACGAACTAAAGACCATGGAGGTATTTCAACCTCGGCAAACACGTCGCTGCCTAAACGCTTCTTTTTAACGTGGTATACATGAACGATCACTTGTTTCTCAGAGGGGCCTTGTTTGAATCCTTCAAAATAGAACCTCCTCTTTACTTGCTCCCAAATACGAGAAGTTGAACGGCGATGTCCTTCGTCGCTAGCTCGTCAACAATTTCCCACACAAAAGAAGTCACATCCTCGAGAGTGGCGGTGATTCGGTTGTCAGCACACGTATGAGGTCTTTCAAACTGAATGCTCATGGCTCGGACTGCAAACTCGATAGCGCCTTTGCACTTTGTCCGTCTTCGAGTGCTGCAACGGTACAAAGTCTTCACGCTAGAGCATGGGTAGGCTCTAGTGTGCTTGAAACCATTGAACCAAGACGTTGTCTTCTCCGTTTGCTCAGTTCCGATGGAGTCGATGGATCTCCCACCAGGCCTCGCCAGCACAAATGCTCTCTCTTGTCAATCTTCGTATGAAACCAACACGTACCCGCACGACAAGTCAGTCTCTAAACAAGTGCGGTTCAAGCTGTAGTCCGTTTAAGAAATATCTATCTTTGGTCCAGCGCGTGGACTGGCCAAACATATCCCAAATTAGACTCAACCCAGGTCTTCGCCTTGCGTGCAGTTGGGATAGCGATGTGCGCACCTTAGTCCATCATGTTGACGCTGTTGCTCTTCGCCAGCACCATCTTCTCCAAGGGCGTGCTACTCCTAAGGTGCAAGACCGACAGGCCACCACGACCGAACGCGAGATGATAAAGGAGCGCGATGATAGTTGGATACGGGTTACACTGGAGAGCAGTGGACGCGGCTACACGAAATACAAACGAACGAGGCGACGTATTGGAAATCCAGAGCCTCGACGAAATCAAGGAGTCGTCGCGTAGTATCACCCGGCCTGTGGATGATTTTACACGGATGGCATCATCTTCGTCGCCATTCGAGGTGCTTGTAGCCAGCGGAAGGAGTTGAAAACGTTCGTGGTTGCTGCTCAGCTGCTCACGTAGCCGCTTGCACTGGCGTCATCACCCCTGCTGTCAGCGCCGTCGCCGTAGGAAGCCGAAAAGATGTTGCCCGCAGACGCTCGCGTTTTCGCCTGAATACGAGAAGTCGTCGGGCGGCCTCTGGATCCTGCGTTTACAGCCTGCATTCGTGATAATCAAGCAGGTGGCGGTCGAGCTGCCATAGATGGCTACGGCGCCGCGCTCGCCAGCGCTTGAACGAACTAGAATCTTGGTGGCTCATTGTTCTTCGCCTCTTCGTGGCCGACGTAGCTGGTTTCCGATGCCAAGTAGCAGTCGAGGGCGCTTCGTCGTTTCCTGCGCTTCAGCGATACAGACTGGATCCGTCGCGATGGAGCTGTCAATGTGTAGTTTGAACAGGAAAGTAAATGCAAAAGTGAGATTGTTATCATTATGAGCTAGCTTGGCGGCTAAGTCTGCCGCCAGAACCCTATCACCAACGAAGTGGGTGATCTGCAGCAACAGCAAATTCAATTGCAAGCGCAATCACACATCAATCTGCGGCATTCACCAGATTGAAGACCAAATCTCTGACGCAAACAGCTGGAGCTCTGACATCGCTCTGTATCCGCTACACAATGACAGCACGCAGCTCGTCCGGGATATCGCGGTTACCACCCACATAATATGTGTACAGCAGCGCATGATTGGTGGTTGTTAAGCGGATCTGATCCGTACGAGCCTCCCGCCATTCGCGTCTTGCTCCTCCTGGTGTGTTGTCGGCCAACCCAGCCAGCACGTTCATCACTAGCGGCTTCCGACAGACTCGAGCAGCCGTCTGAACGCCTCACTCCACGTGCTCGTCGGCACAGCCAGGTCGAACATCATCATCGTGTAGAGCGGGCTGACGACACGGATGACGTCCGTGCGTGGCATCCAGCGTAAGCCGTAAGAACTGTACACTTGAACGCCGATCTCACTTGTCGCCGTGACTTGTCCGAAGTGGATGTCTCCGTCGATGATGCTGGCCACACCTTGGCGACCCAGTCGGTTCTTCGTCCGGCACTTGACGCACAGTCGCCAGCCTGACGACAATGGACTCTTTTCCGACGTCATTGCCGGCTTCCAGCGGTTCGATCAGGACTTCGCTGTCGCTGACGTTGACTGCGCGAGCGAGAAACCTTCGTTGACACCTTGAGCGACATCTTCAGGGCGAGATAGAGGACTGCGTCTTGCTGTGAGAGCTGGAAGTGCCATTGATCTTGATTATCTTAACTGAGCTAGCTGCCTGCGTGCTTCGGCGCAAAACCCAGAATGAGGACTTGAATGCCAGGTCCGAGTCGCGCCGAAGTGCAGTCCTAAGAAATACAGTCCTAACATGCAGTTCCAGTCGAGGAAAACTCTGTGTGGCTGCACCCCCTCGACCGGGGATGTCGGCTGCACATTAGATCGGCTTGCATCACAGGCTTGCTTCTCTATTCGCGCCTGCCGGCTTCTTCGCGATGACCTGATTACCGGCCCGTCTTAGATCCACGAACTTGGGTCCAAGTGCTGGCTCGTCACACACGTCACAGATCTTGGGCATAGCCCAATATTTCTCAACGGAGTAAGGACTGTAATCGAAACTTATTTTCAATTTCCGACAAAAATGTTACTAGAAGTGTCTCAAATTTGAATCTAAAGTTGCGAACACAAACTCGGAATCTGAGCCGTACACAAGTGTACATTATTCGAAAGTACAGTATCACTAAGCAAAAAATCTGCTAATCTGAAATAATACTTGCACAAACAGTAGAGCGAAAAGATTGCCTTGGTCTGCGCCCTCCACAGTCGCAACAGTTGCAAACGGAGCTTGACGCGCGGCCTCAGCGTCTTCAGAACTCGGCGTCTCGCTCGCCGCGGCGTCATCCTTGCACTTTGGCGAACATCCGTAATATTTCCTGTATATTATGGGTTTTGCCTTTTTTTTGAAAAAACTTAAAACCGCAATACAGTCAAAAAAAGTACCAACTGCTCTCCCTGAAAAACCCATAAAACGTATTTTTTACTGGTACTGTAGTGCTCCTGGTAAGGAGTACGAGAAGTCCAACGGGGATTATTTCGATGACACGTTGTTCTCCTTTGCAAGAACAGATTGTGCTCTCTCACTACTTCAACCAAGACCCCCAAACTCTCTCCTCATATCGCTTTAAAATGGTCTTTCATTTCTCTGTAAAAAGAGTGGATATTTTGCAGCTGCGTCACACCCTAGCCCTGAATGACCCAGCCAAGAACAGATCGGTTTAGACAGGAGATGATAAGGTTGACTGACGAAGGCTCTCGTGTCATCAGAAGCAAAGAACAAACAGGCAGCCACTCAAACTCCAACCTCCACCTTCGCGCGCATCACTCCACTCGTCAACCCGCCACCTAGGTCTCTCATGCTGCCCTGGACACTCTGGACGCTGCTGGCGCTCGCTGTGCTTTGCACACAGGCTTACACTATCGTAGCGCGCTTCCTGCGGCTGCTGCTGCACATCTACTTCAAGAAGATCGTGGTCCACGGCGCGAACAACCTACCGCGCGAAGGTATGAAAGTCTACTGCCCTTGAGACGACGCACGTAAACTGTATGCGACGCTGACGCTCTTGCTTTGCAGGCCCTGTGATTCTATGTCCCAACCACCCCAATATGATGGTGGATCCGTTCCTGGTCATCACAGAATGCTCGGCGCGCGGCCGCAGTCCGTACGTCTGGGCCAAGGGCTCGCTATTCCAGAACAAGATCGCTGCGCTAATCCTATCCGGGTTCGGATCCGTGCCTGTTTACCGCCCTCGCAAGGCCGACGCTGCGCTGGCCGACGTAGACTCGGACAAGTCGCCCGAGGAGATTGCGGAAGCCAACCGCAAGATGTTCGAAAGCACGTGGAAGGTTCTCGGTCGTGGCAACGTCATGCTGCTCTTCCCCGAAGGAACGTCGTACACCGCACCCAGGATGCTTAAGCTGCGCACGGGCGTCGCCCGTGTCGCTACGGGCTTTGTCAAGCAGTACAACCAGCCGATCCCGATCATCCCTGTCGGTCTGAACTACTTTAACAAGGACCACTTCCGCAGGTATGAAGCAGCGATCGATGAGTCGTAGTTGCGCGATGATGCTGATGCTCTTGCTGCCCATTTCCAGTCAGGTGATGATGGAATTCGGCACTCCAATCATCGTTTCGCCCTCGGACGTGAATACCGACTCGTTCTCGCAGAACGAGTACAGCGCAGTGAAGCGTTTGACGCATGAGTTAGAGGAACGAATGCACGAACTCACGCTAAACGCTGCCGAATTCAAGACCATTCACATCGCTCGAGCCATGCGTCGTCTGTTCCTCAACACGCAGACGACAGTAGATCCGACGCAGGAAGTGCGTCTTACTCGCCAGATCATCAAGGTGCTCGAAAGCGAACCAGAGAATGAGATGCAGAGCAACGAGATCAAGACTGTGCAGGACAAAGTGCAGAAATACATCGACGATCTAGAGCGTCTGCGCATCAAGGACGGCGACATTCTGCTTCCGATGCCCAAGAACTCGCTCTTTCAGATGTTTATCGACCGCTTCATGTACCTGTTCGTCCTTCTGCCGCTTGCCACGCCTGGTTTGCTGCTTAACTTTCCGTATTATCTCATCGGTAAGAGCGATTGTCTGATCTCAACCACGATAAGGCGTGACTTACCTGCATTTATGTCCTTTTGCAGCTCCGAAACTCAACAACGCAGCTGGATACGTCGAGTCCAGGTCGATGTTCAAGATCTTCGCTGCAGCGTTCGTTCTGCTTCTTTCTACAACCACCATGGAATGGGATGCTCACCGTGTGTTGTGCTGTCTTTATAGAGTGATCGTGCCGGTGCATTGGCTTCTGCTAATTTGCCTGACCTGGTACTTCGTGGACTCCGTCTACGCCTATGCGCTTGCTGTCGGACTCCCGGTTTTCCTTTACTCGCACATCCGCGTGCTTGAAGAGAGCCGTCCGATCGTGGAGAATGTGTTGTTCCTGTTCAACCTGGCCACGCACGCGGACCAGGTCGCTGCGATCCGTCAGGAGCGCCACGAACTAGCCGAAGAAGTGTACAAAATCGTTTCGACCTACGCGGACCAGGACGTGCTGGCGGCTGTACAAAAGAGCCTCACGAGCTTACCTCGCCACACGTCGCTGCGCCAACGCTCTCCGTCCATTAGTGACACGCTCCGCCTTTAGACTACACATCAATTTATCGTAAACAGATCACTTTACAGACCATTTCTCCAATGAACGTTTGGATTCGCTCTCTCCCGCTTTCAAAATTATGGCCAACGCGCATCAAACTGGATGGGATCAGGTCCTGATGGCTCGAACCAGAATCTGATTAGAGCAGCCCATCCTGTCCGAAAGGAATTCGCACTTTGGACGACTGACTACTGTGCCACTCCTGCTGCTCTGGTGTTTCCACGTCACCCTCATTATCAAGGAGATCGGCGTCATGCGCATCGGACGAATGTTCTGCCTGCTGGCCAGCGCGCTGTGCGCTGCGCTGCTGGACATGCAGCCACTGGTGCAGGCTGCTCCATTGCCGGACCTGTCCTTCCAGAAGCCCTTCGAGCTCATCTCGGCCGAAGGAGAGCGCCAGGTCGGCGCCAAGTGGACCTACGGCGGCTCCACGGTGGTCAACCGCCACTTTGCGCGGCTCACGCCCGACCGCCAGAGCAAGCGCGGCAACATTTGGAGCACGGAGAAGATCGGCCGCCGCGAGTTTTCGCTGGTGTTCACGTTCCGTATCAGCGGCCAGGGTGCGACCTGGTTTGGCGACGGCCTCGCACTCTGGATTACCAAGGAAGCGCACCACGTGAATGGCGACAACCACGGCTTTACGGGCGAATACACAGGCTTCGGCTTGCTCTTTGACACGTTCGTGAACACGGAGCACTCGGGCGGCCACAAGGATGTGACTTTCATGGAGAACGACGGTACGCGCACGCTGGACCAGCTCAACTCGGCCAAGAAGGAAGGGTGCGACTCGCCAGGCATCCGCTACCATGAGAAGAACGCAGGCTTCAGCGCCTCGCAGAACATATCGCGCGCTAAAATCCAGTTCAAGGACAACACGGTGCGCATCTCGATCGACGCCAAGAACACAGGCGACTGGCAGAGCTGTTACAGCAAACAGCTCAACCTGCCCGTGAACTGGATCGATGACGCCACCATAGGCATCACGGCTTCGACCGGTGGTCTCGCTGATAACCACGACGTAATCGGCCTGAGCGTCTTTGAGTACGTATCTAGCCTTGTTCTTCCCGTTGTGACGCAGTTCTGATGCTTTGTTGCGCTTTAGCGATGCGGTCGACACTGCGCACGGAGAGAAGGACGAACTGGTCAAGAACTCCAATACCAACCGCGATCTGGAGGAAGGCCTCATGAGCGGCGACAATGCGGCTAAGATTCGTGTGCTCAAGCGCAAGTACGAGCAGCTGATTGAGGACTTTGAGCACCAGTTCACGTGTACGTTTGCATTGCTGCACATACATTTGGAGCCCAAACTAACGAGTGCTTTTGATAATCGTAGCTCTTCAGGAGAACACGGCCAACACCATCAAGAAGCTTCGTGAGCAAGAGCAGGCAGACTCAAAGCGCATTGAGGAGCTTGAGCTCTGGGCCAACGGCAAGGTTTACGAGCGTGTGGAAGGCACGGCCGCTGCCATTCGTGACCAAGTTGAAGAGAAGCTCGTGGAGACTGTCAAGCTGTCTGCAGAGAAATCGTCAGGATGGAAGACCCCGTTTTTCTTGCTCGTACTCGTGTTGGCTGGCATCGTTCTCGGAGGCTACAAGAAGTACCAGGACCTGCGCAAGTCGCATCTGTTGTAAGAGGAGAGTTCATACGGGTAGGATCAAGGAGCAAAGAGAAAAAAAATACTCGATCCTTCATTGGGATTCCATTGGGCGATTTAATGGTTTCCTTCAGTGGATTTGCTACATGCTTTCTGTGCCACTAGGAAGTATTCTGCTTGGAGCAAGTCAACTGGGCGTGGTGTTTGCGCCATTAGCAATAGCAGTACACCATTTCAATGTACAGATATTACATTCCATGTTACATTAGGATGGGGTTCTCTATTCTATTAAGACTAGTAATACTACGTAGTAGTGTACAGGACGTCATTACTCGTCGTTCTCGGCCATGGCCTGCTGGACATTCTGGCACACGCGGCAGATGCATTCCGGATCATACGGTAGCCTCCAAGGCGCCTGAAGGAACGGACCGTACTGACATCGTAGCGCAAACCACGTGCGATACACTGCATGATTTGGATCAATGTTATCGTGGTGCGCCAGGAAGAGGATCACGACCGGAGCAAGCAGCGGCTTTTGCACGTCACTGATACGGTGCTCCGAGATAATGTACCAGATCGCTTCTGCGACCAGCTCATTTGGATACTGCCTCATTCGCGATTTCAGCAGGTACAGGTCTGCGAAGTAGTAGGCCAGTTGGACTTTATGTGGCGGCAGCGAGTCTTTGGCTGTGTGGATCTGCTGTTGCACCAGACGCAGCACACTCGGAGCCATGATGCGGAAGTTGAGCTGCTGCAGGATTGTCGACTCCAACGCGATGATCTCGCTCCAGGTCCACTGCATCAACCAAGAAACGGTCAGACTACGAGTTCGTGAATCACACAACACAGTTGTGTACATACATTGCCGGAATGTCTTCGCCGCTTGAGGATGCACTTGATGGCCTTGGTCGCCATGGTCGTCGGAGTCTCCATAAACTTGACCGCGATCCACAAGCACGCGATACTGATTGGCTCCAGTTGTGAGCACCGCAGTGACTGCTCTTGCATGTATCGGTCCAGCAGATCCACGCAAATGTGGAGAGTCTCCTTTGCCAATCCAAGCGCAGACGCAATGGTCAAAATGGCCGCCACCATCTCATCTCGATGCGTGGGCGTGGCCACCTCGTCGTCAAGCTGCTCCAGTTGCTCGATACCTGAAGGCGACTGCGCGACACTCCGGTGCATCTTGTTGGAGCGCACCATGTCGCTCGAGGGGCTCCTCGTTCGCTTGAAATGCTGACACATTGCGTCTTGACGGGCAAGAGCCAAACTGATCTGTATGTGATTGACGTCATGCTGTGACACACCTCAATGGCGTTTTGCCGGGAAAATCGAACGATTGGCGTGTTTACAGGGCGGCCTTGTATACGAAAGGTACTCATTGAATCCGCCAATCAGATGTGTTGACTGAAACGATCCACCAATCAGCGCGGCATAATCGATCCCTTCAGGTAAACCCTCCTGGCACTTGGCGCGCTTGTGTAAACTACCTCGTGCGTGTGAGGTTCCAGCAACAGATGCAATGAAGACTCTGCCTGTGGCTGGATGCAGACTTTGTTTGTGGGTGGAGCAGGCTATTGGGTGAATGCAGTAAAGAGCATGATACTGAGTGCATGATGGCAGTAAAGTCGTGAGGATGACTGATCAGCGTTGCCAATCAACGCGCGATCAGTCAAACTGTACACTACTGTAAAGTGGTACAGTACCACTTTAAAATACATCTGATGTGGCCCACCTTATTTCTGCGATTTGGTGTGTCGAACCCCACTAGCCAATCAGGAAGAGCAACTTCCATTTGGTTGGAGTGGATCAGCGCGAGACGTCATGGGAGCCGCCAAGTTGTCCAAGAAGCAGCGCGGGAAAGAGAAAGCCAAGCTCAAGGCCGGCGCCACCAAGGTCCACGTCAAGTTCAACGAGGATGGAGATAAGCTGGCCAAGAACGACACCTCGGTGGCCAAGAAGAAGCGTACGCGCGCTGCTCCAACCGACGCCAAGGAGGTCGGTGGCAAATCGGACCGATCGCCCGAGACGATCCAGTCGGCCAAGTACTACCTGGAACAATGGCAGACGCGGAATGAGCCCAAGGCTGCGGACGAAATGCCCTGGAAGTTTAAGGTAGGCTGACTGCAGCTTGGGAGCTTTGTATGTGGAAGAATGATCATGCTGACGGACTCTGCGAGTAGAAAATGAAGCAGCAATGGATCTTGCAATGGATGTACGAGGCCGATGTGGTTCCCAAAGCCACATTCGCTATTGCGCTTGAGTACATTGCAGGCATCCAGGGCGTGGCAAGAAAAGTGAGTCTGACGTTAGAATGCTTCATCTGATTGGAGAGAATGGCTACTGATCGAATCAATTGTGGTGATATGTAGCGTGTGCTGGACTCTGCGCATGAGATCATTGACAAGGGCG
This sequence comes from Elongisporangium prolatum, assembly GCA_023335875.1. Classification (NCBI taxonomy): domain Eukaryota; phylum Oomycota; class Peronosporomycetes; order Pythiales; family Pythiaceae; genus Elongisporangium; species Elongisporangium prolatum. The sequence continues at coordinate 57,947 of JAADVW010000090.1, forward strand.
TCCCTGAAAAGGGTGACGACAACGTGGAAGAGCTGGACCTAGAAACGAAACTTGCTCGCCGACGATACAAACGCGCGCTCCAAGTGGCCGAAGCACTTTCATAGACAGATACCTCGGAACACGACGGCTATCATGTGCATATCTTCCTTTGCATCGGTCATGTGTGTATTCTATCCTCGGCTTCTTGTGTTTTATAGCTTGGTTGTCGGAGCTCCGCTGACGCGATCCGAGACAAAGTCGCCGAACGAGTCGATCGCAAAAAGCGACGTCTTGGAGAAAGCCGAGTACATTGGTTTCCCGTCTAGCCGCGCACGCACGAACCACTGCTTCAGCTCTTCGTCCTCCAGCAGCTCCATAGTGATCACAGTTGAATAGTCTGGCCACCACGCGTCCTCATCGACGATCGATGCGCCGATGGTGCGCAGCACTGACAGAACCGAGATGTCATGGCCGCTGTACACAATCAGCTTCTTCTGCTCTTCGTGGCCACTCACGGCGCGTTGCATCTAACAAAACGAATGAAGACATTAGCATTCGTTGAGCGTGATAAATAGCACACAACGCGAAGATGCATACCTCCTGCAGAACGTTGCGCATCATGCGGCCAGCCACGAGACTTAGGATCACTGGATTCGTGTAGAACTTCTGGAAACGGTAGCTCAGATGCTGCACCACCGTCTGCGAGTGCTCTTCTGTGCCTGGAATGAGTGGCATCTGATGCGCGTTACGACAGACAAAGTGGTCTGCTGCTGCGAGCCACGTGAAGGGTACGCCGTCGTGGAACATTGGCATCAGGCGACGCAACTCAGCTTGGCAAGCAGCCAATTGGCGCTCTCGTTCCACGAGCTCTTCGTCTTCCTTCTCCATGTGAAGGCGCTGGACGCCAATCTCCGGATACTCTGCCGTAGCTGTACACAGCAGAGCCGTTAGCGAGAGCAGTAGACCGCAGCAGAGCAAGTATTTACTGTTGATCATGTCCTGGTCAGATGGAAGAACATTGACTCGCGGCGCAAGATAAGAGAGCTCCGACGGCAGCAGCGTCGTGAGCAGCGCCTGAACACTCAGCTGCGTCCGCTTGTACGAGTTGCTGAAGATCTGGATGTCGGAGCTCTTCATTTGTTCGAAGCCGAGCGGATCACAGATGACTCGCTGCATTAACCAGTTCCGAGTCAGTGATCTCCCACCTAGGAGGCTCTATGAGCACTGCACATTACCATCTCCTGGCCGCGACTCAGCAACTGCTGTATACCCTTGTCCGTGAGGAACCCGAACGGCCGCGTCTGGTACGTCGTGTCCTGGCTAGCCTCGGGAGCCTTGCGCACAGAGAAGCGCTCGTTCAGCGCCGCCAGTTGCGCTGGAGCGGGCAGCATGGGGCTCCAGCGGTGCACCTCCCGCTGCTCCTGTTCCCCTGCGCCCCGGAAGACGTTGAACAGCGGCGTGCGGTCGCCATGGCGGTGGATGATCTGCACCTGGCGTAGCGTCAGCTTGGACCTACTCATGGCGTCCGGCGACTGATACACTTGTCACCTTTATGGCGAATCAGAAGTCGAGTCGAGTCACCGAGTCGGACGAGACAGAGTGGATGAAGGAAAGCTCCTCTTGCTGCTGCTGCTGCTGCTGCCATCAGCATTGGCATATTCATGGACAGAGATGGCGACCTAGACTGCATTTAGCATGGCCGCGCGGTTTCGAAACGACCTTGCGTCCGAAAGTGATATGCATCCGTTATCACAAGATTACTGTTTATCGCAGTCAACTGAGTATAGAAAGTAAATCAGCTCTCTATACATATAGACATTATATCAATTGATAGAGGTATTTGTGCTACCACGTCGATTTGAGTTCGAAAAGCACAAGTTGGCAGCGGAAGCGGTGCTCGACATGACGTCGACGCTGTCTATGAAGGACGCGCAGCGCTGCTTTGAAAAGGTAGTCTCTCTTTCTCTTTAATCGTTCTTTGGTTTAGCCGAGGCTCAATGCCTTTGCATCTCGTTCCAGGAGCGACGGGCATTTCTCCGCGATCTTGAGAGTCTGCGGCAGCAACTGCTGAAGAAAGACACCGCAGTCTCCAAGGCATCTGCACTCGCCAGCGCTCACGCTGTCCAGCTAAAGAAAGAAATCGCGTCTTTGCAAGCAGCTCTGGCTTCCAGTGAGAGGCAGAGCACCAAGTTCCAGCAGCAGTTCTCGCACACGAGCTCGCTGCTGGAGACAGCACTGGACCAGCACCAGGAAGACCAGGAGAAGATCTCACAGCTGCAGGAAACGCTGCGCACGATCGAGAAGAAGCACGAGGAAACGCTGGCGCTGGTCACGAAGGAAGCGGTCAGCAATGTGAACGTCTCGCATGAGGAGCGCAAGGCTCTTCGAGCTCGAGTAGACCAGCTGCGGTGCAAACTGGAAACCGAGCGCAAGGAATGGCACAACATCAAGCGACCGCTGACCGAAGAGGTGGCCAAGAGCAAAGTACGGCTGCAGATGCTCGAGAAAGAGCTGCAGGACGCTCGATACCGTGAGCAATCATCGTTCCAGCTCAAGGAAAACGCTGTGAGTGAGTGCATGCAGGTCAAGCGCAAGGTCGCCGACTTATCAACGGCACTCCAGGAAGCGCTCAAGACCAAGAGCGAGAACAAAGCCGACCACGCCATGATGATTCGCAGCATGAAGGACAAGTGGCGAGAGGTGTTGCTAAGCCATCAACATACCAAGGAGCAGATGCTGATGTTGCAGGAAGATTACCAGGGTCTCTATCGTACGCGCCAATGCGTACTCGAGCAGAACGAGCGCATGTACCAGACTATACGACAGATGAAAGCAAGACACGAGCAAGCCATGAAGGACAAAGATCGGCAGCGCTGGGAGTTGGAGAAAAAGCAGAAGAAAATGAGCGTGACCTGCAATCAATGCCTCAAGACGCCTGAGCTGAGGCAGCAAGACGAGGAAGTCAAGATGGAGGCTGTACGAGAGCAGACGCGATTGAAGATAGAGAAAGAAATGGAGCTGGAGCGATGGGACCGATTCCAACAGATCAACTCCAAATACATGGAGATGTCAAGACAGTTTCAGATCACTATAAGCGAGAAAGAGCAGCTGCAGAAGCAGCAGAAAGCGATGTGCGAAGAGTATGAAGAAGTGCAGGCGAAAGAGGAGAAACTGGTCTCGATGCTGAAGAAAGCAGAGCTCAATGCTTCTGAGGCTGAGAAGAGATACGAAATTGAAGCCCAAAGCGTCGAGACGTTTAAGAAGAGCGCTCAGGACCTAATGGACAATTTGTCGAACCTTACGGCTGTGGTACGTGCTCCTGCTTCGATACTGAGTTTATCGAGATCAGGGACTGACAGTGCTGAAGACTTCGGATCAGAACAAGAAGCTCCAAGAGCTGGAAGCTAAGCACCAAGATGAGGTAAGCATCAGCACTAAAAGTGACGCCGGCTCATAATTTTTTCAACTATGATATATTCTAGATTGATCAAATGGAGCTGCGAATAAGAGATATTGAAGCTGCCAAAGAGCAAATAGAGGCTGACAAGGAGAAACTAGCTCGCGATAAAAGCGAGCTAGTTCAGCGGTATCAAGATAGCATCGCACAGTACGAGACTTTAAAGAAGGCGAAAGCGAAGCACTGGAACGAAATTGTGGCCGCCCAATTGAGCGCCAACTTGCTGATTGAGGTACAAACGCTTCTTTTCACTAAATTGAGTCGTCTTCTTTTGCATATGACACAATTCGTGATTGCTACAATAGGAACAAGCTCACACAATAGACGACTTACTGAACACCAAGATAAATCACGTGTACACATCTCCAGTCAAGTCCACAATAGTGGCGAATGACGATTTGACCAGTTCCCCTTTACGATCCTCTTTAAGTGAAGATTCCCAATGTCAATCGGGAGTATTCCCGTCAAAGCACGACTCAGTTCTTCAGCACGAGTGTGAGCAATTGCGAAGCGAATTGGACCGTCTCAATGAACAGCATTATCGCGAAAAGGAAGTTTGGCAGAAAAAATTCGAGCAACAAACCAAGCAACTGATGATGGAGATCAAAGCAGTTCAACAGGAGAAGTTGAAACTGAAGAAACAGCTTGACGAGCAGGCTCTTACAATCCATGAGCTCACTCTGCAAGAAGACAGCTGCAGCTCCAATAGCGACGATGAGGAGGAAAATGGTGAACATAATAGCTATTTCCAGCAATTCGATGAGCGGAGGCGAACAAAGTCCCCGGAGCGGGGGTTTGCCTTCATGTCAGCCAAAGAAGTTGCGTCGCAATCCCGTAAAGGCCGTCGATCACCGTACGCAACCGACTCCATAACGTTCAAGGTTTGATGCTTACATTTCATATGACTGACAGATAACTCAGTTTTGCTCGCTTTTGTATGATAGAATGCATCATGCGATCTCTCGGCAATCGAAGTAGGCAAAGAAGACGAGCCGAGAAGAGGAGGGTCCCCTTCAACACGATAGGGGACACTGCGCCAGTGCATGGAATCTCCGCTATTTATTTACCATCCATGCAACTTACGCAGAAGTTCTTTACGACCCAACTGATGGCTCACGTGTCGTTGTCTGGAATGGAAGCGTCTCAAATAGGAAAACTCCACTTCAAAGATGGAGTCCCAGAGCTTGCCGGTGAGATACAAATGACCATTCGCTGGATTGTAAGCGATGCCGTTCATCACTGCATTCGCTCGCATGTGCTTGTCTTGGATTTTACGCACGTTCGGAACCATGTTTACCATCCATCGCAGGTCGATCACTTCCAATACGTGTCCATTGGCTGGGTTGATGCGCAGGACGTGGTTCTCAAACCATACATTGGCCAGAATCTCTCCGTTGACGAACTCGAGTTCGTTGACGTAGACTACGGGCTTGCCGTTCAGCTTAACGTCGATTGCCCGCACAAGCTTAAACTCCTGCTGCGGATCGTAGAACTGGATCCTGTTGGATCCGTCGCTGACGATCAGAAGGAATCCGTCTGTCGTCATGCCCCAGCCTTCGCCCGTCTCAGTCTCCAAGGGATAGCTGCTCATCAGCTTGAATGTTCTTCGCGAGAGCACAAGCAGTTGCTTGGCCTTGTACGTCAGCGCGTACACGAATTCTCCGATACAGGCGACACCTTCGCCGAACACGGATTTATCAAACCTGAACTCGTTCAAGACCGGTGAGAAGAGCGGCGCGTCGTCTGTCGCCTCATCCGACAGCAATGGCGACTGGGGCTCGTACTCGCTAATGACCGAGTGGTCTCGGAGTCCTGTGGACTCGATCAGCGAGCCGTTGTGGAAGAGCAAGCCCTCCGTGAACGAGCTCGTGTTGTGCGGAAGAATCGCCACGATGCGCACCTGCGTCGGTCTTTCGCCATCGCGCCACGCTTGCACATGCGCAGCGCCAAGCAGCCCAATCATCGCCAAGAGCAGCTGCATCGAGACATGAAGCAACACCGCCATGGGCTCCAATGCACTCGATGGCTCCACTTTCTGACTCGCTCACACGGTGTGTGGGTATTTCAACATACGAACCTGCTTTCTCCATAGGTATTTTAATCAGAACAAAAAAATGCTCCTGATATGCTTGCAGAAACACGCTATGGGTGGGTTTGCCACGCACGCGGGTTGGCGGGTCGCTTGTCTTTGCGCCTGCCACTGGATACGCTTCGGGACGACCTCGTCCGTCACTCAGGAATCCTCCAAGCAGAGCTCAAGTCCTCTCAAGATCCGTCACCATGGCCGCCATCCGCAAGTACGTCATCGGAGGCAACTGGAAATGCGTACGTACAGTGCGTCTCTATATGGAGCTGGAAGGCGGACACTCATTGCGTGCGTGCTTGGAGAGCAGAACGGCACCAAGCAGTCGGTGCGTGAGCTGGCTGACATCCTCAACAAGGTCGAGATCGACACAGAGCAAGTCGAAGTCATTGTGGCCCCGCCGGCGCTGCACCTGGATCTGGCGCAGCAGCTTATCCAGAAGAACATCAGCGTCTGTGCGCAGAACGTGAGCCTCACGGGCGTCGGCGCCTACACGGGCGAGATCTCGGCCGAGCAGCTCATTGGTGCGTTTGCTTTTGGAATTTCTGACAATGACGAACTGTTACTGATTGGCTTGTGTAGATTTTGGCCTGAGCTGGACCATCACAGGCCACTCGGAGCGTCGCGCGTACTACGGCGAGACGGATGAGATCGTGGCCAACAAGACCAAGCGCGCGCTTGACCTCGGCCTGAATGTGATCTTCTGCATCGGCGAGACGCTGGAGCAGCGCGAAGCCGACCAGACGCTGGATGTGCTCAAGCGTCAGATTCAGGCACTCGCCGGCATCATCAGCGAGAAGGACTGGGACCGTGTCGTTATCGCGTACGAGCCTGTGTGGGCCATCGGCACCGGTGTTGTGGCCACGCCGGCCCAGGCCCAGGAAGCGCACAAAAACCTGCGCCACTGGATCTCGGGTAATGTGTCCTTTGACGTTGCGCAGACTGTGCGCATCATCTACGGCGGTTCTGTGAGTGGCAAGAACTGCGCCGAGCTCATCGCACTGCACGACGTCGACGGCTTCCTCGTGGGCGGCGCATCGCTCAAGCCTGAGTTCGAGACCATCATCAAGAGCGCCATGTAATTGCGCACTCGACAAGGCGACTGACTGGTGGTACAGCTTCCCAGCCAGCCAGCAGCATCTCACAGTATGTTTGATTTGGAATACATTACGTTTTGTGATTAAAAGGGTGTCTTCTTGATTGCAGAGATGGATGGATGGATCAGTTGCTCAAGCCTTTTGGAACATCAGAATGCCTTCCTTGTACAGCGCTTTGGCCAGCTCCACCTGGTCCTGTGGGTCCTCGTGTGGCATGTCGCCCACGCGGAAGAACTCTGGGTAGCTGGAGAAGATGAACTCAATGCTCTCGGCATCGTCCAGTTCGAACTCGAGCGGTGAGATCGGGAGCTCGTGGTGCTGGCGCGAGTTCTCCTTGCAGTGGTACACAATGGCCTTACCGTCCTCGATCACGAGGCGCGCTACGTCGTGGCGGATGAGCTTGAACTGGGTATTGACGTTGATCTTGAGCAGAGGACTATTCTCGTTCGTGCAGTTTTCTTCTTCGTCCTCGAGCGCGGGCGGCAGCCGGTCCACGAGGAAGTTTTTGGCCATTTGGTCGGCCGCCGCGTCGATCATGTCCATGGCTTCGCCCATGATCGTCTTGAGCGCCTTGCGGATCTGGTCGTTAAATTGCTGACGACGCTCGTCTTCGTCGTTGTCTGAGTGCATCACTCCCATGTACGACAAGTAGTCGCGGGGCAGCGAGCGGCGCAGAGCGACATTGCTGTTGATGGCGGCACCGAGCGCTTCAGGCACGAGCACTTCTAGCAGGTTGCCGATCGTGTTCTGCTGACCCGTAGACACCGTAACATGGAGTGAGTGCATGTCCTTGCACGATTGCGCCTGATGGATGAAGCCGCGTGGGAAGTAGAGCAGATCGCCTTCCTCCAGATCGACCTCGAGAATGGGCTTGCCGATCTCGTCTGGACTGTAGTTGCCACTGGGGAAGCGAGGCAGAGTCTCGGCGTCCGACAGAGGCGCATACACCTTCCAATGCTTGGTGCCTTCGATCTGCAGCAGGAAGGCTTCGATGTCGTCGTAGTGCGGCGCAAAGCCCTGCGTGCCCTTGGGCGTCAGGTACGTGTTGGAGCCGGCCATACAGCCCCACTCACCCTCTAGAATTGACAGCATCTTCCAAATGGCGTCCGAGAACTTCTGCGGGCAGAGAAGACGCACAGAGCAGCCGTCATCAAAGTGCTTCCAGACCTGCTTGGCCGTGGCTGCGCCGTCCGGGTTGAGCGTGAAGCGCGTCTTGTCCACGTACTTGGTCAGATCGAGGTCCTGACCGTACTCGAGCGTGTGCTCCTTGAGAATGCGGTCAATCTCGTCCTTGCTGAACCTACACGCATCCGTCCTTAGCAAACAATGCATGCATGTCACAAGCCAAGCCACCAACCATCCGTCGTAGAACTTGGGCAGCTTACGCTTAATCGCGAGCGGCCGCTTCTCCCAGTACTTGTCGTAGAACTCTTCCAGCGGCATTGGGTATATCAGCCACTCGAAGAATAGTTTGGCCTGCATGGCGCTGTGCAGCTCCGTGTTGGCCGCCAGCTCATGGGCATCAATGACGTCGTCCTCGGCAACGGCTGCTCGTTCATTTACAGTACTCAATACTGGCGCAGATCCACGCGACAAAGCGCATGCGTCGATCGTACCTTTGTTCACGATCATGGGCACATCCTCTTTAGTTGATGTCTTGCGCTTCTTCGCCGCGGCCGGCGCCGCCGCTGCCGTCGTGGTATGCTTGCCAGCCATTCGACCCAATATGGAAATGACATGGCAACATCTTGTTTTTGTGACATGCAAGTTATTAATTCTAAGCCAGTATATTACCCGTAAATGACAGACCACGAAGGTTTTTCCGTATCTTACAGTATTACTGTATATTCGTCGAGACCAAAACGAATATACAGTAATACTGTAAGATACGGAAAAACCGAATACAGTGTATCAAAGTGGAAATGTGTTTTTTGATAGAAAACAAGGTAAGACGATGAAGAGCAACTCCGCTTACGTGGGGCTGTCACAGTTGCTCACACGTCGTCGCACGGCTTGTTGCTGAAGTTGTCGGTCTCATCTTCTGCCTCCATAGTCACATTCTGCTCCACTGACTCGAATTCGACGGCATTACGACTGCTGGAACTGCGTCGAGCCACCCGCTTGACGGCGAAGGCCAATACACCGACCACAGCAGCGACACCGACCATCGCACAACCGGTGATTGACCACTTGAATGTGTCGTTCTTCATCATCTTGGCAAATGAGTCGGTGTTTTCATCGCTGTTACGAGCAGCAGCCTGGACAAACGCCACACCAGCCGCCTGCGTTTCGACTGGCGTGGAGTCGGTCGAAGTTACGTCAACGACTGGGGGCGTGATCGCTGGGAACCAAGTAAAATCAGCTGCGTTGACAGTAGTGGCGGCGGTTGGTGTTTCAGTTTCGGGTGCCGGAGTGTCTACAGCCGGAGCCCAGCTGAAGTCTGCCGCACTCACCACCGTAGCCGTGGTGGCAGGTGCCTCTGTGGCGCTAGTAGGCGCTTCGGTAGCAGGAGCTGAGGTCTGCACAGGAGCAGTCGTAGGCTCAGCAACGTCAACAGACGCGTCATTGTCGCTACTGAACCCATCATCGATAGAGTTGTCGACTGAACCGCTGTCATCCCAGGTCGAGTCGGTGCTGTCGTCCGCGTTGTCAGCCGGAAATTTAGATGGTGCTGAAGTCTCGCTACCGTCCGAGGGAGCTTCGGTAGAGTCGGAAGATGCCGTAGAGGTAGCGGCAGAGCTTGCATTTGACTGGGGATTGCTTGTTGCGACAGACCCATTGGCTGGTGCTGACGTCTCATCGGCGGGAGCTTCAGTTGAATCGGACGGTGCTGATGAAGTTGTAGAAGAAGTGGCCGACGGAGGATTGCTCGCTGTAGAACCGGAGTCAGCCGGAGCATCTGTTGGTGCAGACGTCTCGTCGGTGGGTGCTTCCGTGCTATCTGAAGGAGCAGAGGACGCTGCAGATGACGTAGTGGAAGCCGCACTGGACTGAGGATTGCTGATAGCAGCAGACGCATCTGTTGGTGCAGATGTCTCATTGGCGGGTGCTTCGGTACTACCTGAAGAAGACGTCGTAGAAGACGCAGCTGAACTCGTGCCAGACTGGGCACTGTTTGCAGCAGCGGAGCTGGAAGTGGAAAGCGAGGAACCATCAACTGGTGCTTCAGTGGTGCTAGATGCAGCTGACGATCCCGTGGCAGAGCTTGCGCTAGATTGGGCCTTGCTGGAGCTGGAACCGCCTGAAGTTACAGCGGACACGTAGCTGGAGCAATCGCCGTACGGTGCCGACTGAGGAGATTCATCCGCCTTGCAGAAGCGGCAGTGGTCGCTGTAACATCCAAGACCACCATTCGAGCAGCCAGTGTCCATGATAGCGCGGATGCCAACAGCCAAGTCGCCATCCGAAATACCACAAGGCGAAAGCGTAGCATCCACGGGATCTTCTGTAGCTGAAGACCCCGTACTGCTGGCTGGAAAGACTGTCGTCGGGTTATCCGTGTTGACTGAATCACAAGTGAAAAAGTGACTTGACTGGAAAGTATCGCGAAGCTTGCAGAAGCGGCAGACCTCATTGATGCATCCCAGCCCGCCACTTGAACAGGTCGCATCAGTGTAGATTTGGATCCCCACGGCAGCATCACCGCCGGACACAGTCAATGAACAGGTATCGTCAGCAGCCGCGCCGGTTCCATGGAAAACCAGCGCATTCAGCGCACAGAGTGCAGCAAACTTGGCAAGCGATCGAGATCCATCGGTGCGAGGGTAGACCATGGCTGAATGTTGGTGGAGGACCTAGACACTGTAGTGATCTAGTCGCTAGAGACGGTGAAAAGCGGAATGATACGCTTCGAGGTCCCAGCTTGTGAGAGAGAAAGAAAACTCGGCTGGGCTGACAATAGCGAAACACCCACGATCGTGAGGGGTTTAGCGTCACTATCCGTTGATTCTGTGACAAAGTGCGTTACCAAATCGGTTCTTTCTGCGAACGCAACCTTTCAGTGGCAGACGACGCCTGACGCTGGTGCCAAACGACATAATTTGCTTCAATAGAAGGATTGCAACATCGCACGTTGACTTTCTGGCGCGAAAAAAACGGGAAAAGCGTAGACATGATTTAGCCCAATTCGCTTACGTCGAAGACGAGCGAAAGTACGAAAAAAAGAAAGAACACCCTCTTTTGAAGCCAAAATGAACGTTTGGTGCACCAACGTTCAGTATCCCCCAAGGTCTTATGGCTTTTCATTATCAGAATGATTCTCGACAATGAGTATGACCAGTATCACTCCACGACGTTATCGAACTGAATATCATGAAAGTGTATGCTTGGTGGTTATTGCAAGAGCAGCGACCTAATAAGGTGATTGGCAGACCAGGCTAACTACACGCAGAGACTCCCATGCAATTCCAAAGTTTCAACATTCGTTCAAGTAGGATTACCCACATCTATCTCTGCTTCTTCTTCAGCGGCATCGCCAGCCTCAGCTTGGTTCGATCGACTTCACTTTCCGCGCTTTACAGTATATGCTGCAGTGGCAGCAATCCACCGACACCCTGACTATCACACCAACAACGGTTGGCCACTTCGCCGAGGCACTTCCGACGGAACCATCGCTTCCATCACTCGAACGGACCGACGGATGAGCAAGCGCTGCAAAATCCTGTTGACTTTCAGCAGTGCCTTTGCCAATATTTCCAACTTCTTCATGATCGAAATCAGCGTATCCAAAACCTGCACGACTTTCATCTTCAGCAAATCCTGACATACTCAAGTCATCGTCATCATCTAGCGAAAAACGGCCTCTAGACCAGGTCACCAGTGCCACAGTGTCGTTGACTTCGGTCACTGGAGCAGGAGTATCGACGTCGACGACAGGTGCCGGAGCGAGCGTCTCATCATCCACTGGGGCCACCGTCACGACAACCGAAGTAGACGTGGTGTCCACATTGTCGACTGGAGCCAACGTGTCAACGACTGGTGCTGAGCTGATATCAGACCAAGTCACCAGTGCCGGTGTCTCGTACACCAGTACCACGATGTCGTTGACTTCGGTCACTGGAGCAGGAGTCTCGACGTCGACGACAGGTGCCGGAGCCAACGTCAAATTTATTTAAGGTATAATGCTTCTAAATTTTGTTTTAGTCACTGGGATTGGAATGACCAAGGTTGTTTGTGGTTAGGTGTTTGCGATAGTGTAGCAATGGTGCTAGGTAAGATAAGTGAGACTGCGGGACTCGGTGTAAATTCGGAGCAGCTGTTGAGATGTCTTGATTGTGTGTATATTGGATTGGATTTTGCACTAACGACAGTGATCATTGTAGCATCCCAAACCACCAACCACGCAACCAGTGTCCGTGATCACTAGAATTCCGACTGCCAAATCACCGCTTGAAATTCCACAAGTAGATAAAGTCGATGGTGCAAGTGTCGGATTAGCTTGGGCTGGGAATGTTGTTCCAGTTGGAGTCATAGTTGGCCCGAACTTGCTGCACGTAAATCAATGGCTTGATTGAGGAGTATCTCGGAGCTCGCAGAATCGACAGTCGTTATTTACGCATCCAAGACCTCCAGCCGCACACGAAGAATCCGAGATGATCTGAATTCCCACTGCCACATCTCCTTGTGACACAACGACGCTGCATGGATCGGCTTCACTAACTTCTCGAAAAGCTAAAACATTGAGTGCACACAATGCAGCAAATCTCAAGTAGGCCCCCCCGACTATCGGTCCGCGAATAAACCATCACGAAAAAGGCTTTTGTCCTTGTTCGCTGGAAAAGAGATCTAAACGTGAGTTGCAATAGTTGCCTTCGTGGCAGCACTCGTTTTTGGAATCCTGTCTTCACAGCGCCAGTGGTTTTGTTTATCCACGCAGGCCGTTATTAAAGGGTTTTACGAAGATACGGCGGAAGATTGAAAGAATGAGAGAACAACAGCATCGCGCGCTTAACCTTTTCTTGACGGTTTTTCACTTCGCTTGCGATCCATTCAGTGCAGTACAATATAACGGCAGCATCTCCTTCTACGTGAGCTCATTTTTAAAGCAAGTAGTCGATCTCAATATAATGGGAATCACGACAATAGATTGCTCAGGGATTTTTAATGGATTGGCCAGATCCATTAAAAATCCCGGAGTTGTCCAGATTCAAGTCCAAATGAAAACAGCGTATTTAAGGCTGTAATTAAGCTACCTCGTCCTGAGCAGATGTGTTGTCCCCGAGTGTCGCCATCTCTGACTCTTCGTCATCACTGGCAACATCGCTCAAGACTGAGGAGCTGATACCAGTCATACGCTTCATCACAAACGCCATCATTCCGACCATCGCAGCAGCACCGATGCCACCAACAACCGACAGGATACTGCCGTTATCGAAGAAGGATTTTTTGTTCTCGTCGTTCGAGAATGCAGCAGCCTTCATGACCTTAATGTTGGGCGTGGCCAGGCTCGCACACGTGAGGAAGTTGACTGACTGAGCAGTGTTTTCGACCTGGCAGTAGCGACAGTTTTCAGAGCCAAAGCAACCAACGCC
>JAADVW010000900.1:0-12902 GCA_023335875.1 Elongisporangium prolatum
AGAAGCCAGGTTTGGCCAATTTCCCTTCCAAAATATGTTCCCTGTCCAAACCGATCGTTGTTTCCCTTACGGTACATGCGCGCATTCGCGACCCCCTGTCTAAAGCGATACCGCTTTCCTTCCAGAGCATCGCATGAGCACGGCGAAGCGCGGCGGTCGCGTTCCTGGCTCCGAAGGCTACAGTCAAGCAGACGTAGTAGCGCTTCTCGCCAGCGTTAGGTCGACGTTGCCACCCAGATCGAATGACTGGGAGCTGGTGCTTCATCATTATACACCATTTCTCGAGCAAGATTAGATGACCAGCAACCAAGTTCAGAAGGGTGTATATTATTTCGAGCTTTATGAACAAAATACCCCTCTAATTCGATTAATTATCTAGCTACCGACTAAAGCCCGGTGGATCAATGGTTCTGTGGCGTTTTCAATACCCCCCTAAACAAATATGCTTCTTTTTATCGACTAACAAAGGTAATTGAACTTGGTTGCTGGTCTACTGATCTTGCTCGAGAAATGGTGTAGAAGCACACACGCGACGCCAAACTCGCGTGCGTCGAGATAAACATCATCAAGAACAAGTTCAAGGCGCTATTGAACGTGAAGAAGCCGACCGGCAATCCATCGTGCCCCTTTGAAGCCCGAGAAGCTCGAGCGATCCAATCCGCGATCGAGGATAAGATGCATTTCGCTAAATTGGATGATGGAGCCCGACACAGCGACAATCACCACAACCTCTCGTACAAGCACAACGCCTTGCACAAGAAAGTCAAGCAGAGCACCTTGCGTCAAATGATCCATCACAACGGCTTGCGCCACAAAATGGATTGTTCAGTCCGCGAGAGCTGCATAACGACGAATAATCTGTGATCTCTTATGGGAACAGCTACGAACACGACCACAACGCTGTCTATAGCGGCGATACTCAAGTGACAGTGAATGCAACGCTACCTCAAGTTTGGCTAACTTAGGGAGTAGCGTTCAGAATCCAGATGTGATGATAACTGGAACTACTCAGCCTCAATCGTGGTTCCGAATAGTCACGCCACACGCAATAACTTATTGGAACTTGGAGCTCATTTTGGTCGATCTCCGCTTCGTACGGCACCTAGTGCTTTACAACGGTATCTACCCAATCAACAGCGCTTCGCTCCCCAAGGCCGCTAATGCAATCGTCCAATGAAGAGAGAACAGACCGACCAGTTGCGTCAACGTCAAACCGACCTCCATAAAGCCGATCGACAATTGCATCCAAGTCCAACAGCGGTGGGAAGAGCAATGGGAAGAAAACGAGAGAACAGCCCAAATGACGCCTTAATAGGTCGAAAGGAAGAGTACCTATCGCAAGAAAGATCAGCGCGTCGGAGCGATTTCTCAACTGCAGCTTGCGATAGAGCAAGAATCAAGTCGCTAAGAACGGGGGACCGTATCCGGATCGTTGCCAAACTTGAAAATTGCGAAGCAACAGTCACAAACCTTCGAGCCAAGGTAGATATCACGCGATACGAGAACATGGAACTGAAGCTAGAGAATTCTCGACTTCAAACGAGATAAGCACACTTCGCGTGTTCCAAAGTCTACGGCAACAGCATACACGATTCCAACATCACGAAGAACAAGACTCCATTTCACGTGACGCGAAACGCATAATGTGTCATGCAGCAAGAAGAACACATCGTGTAGCGAGAAGTACTCTCCGTTTAGCGAGATGAGTCTGTCGATTTGGCTCATATTTATTCTCTGCGTAATTATTAGCTAACCGCTAACAATGGACTGCTCCACTTGATAAAATCGAGCCGTTCTGTCACATTTTTTTGACAAGAAACATCTGCGCGCGAATTGGTCGTACGCAGCTACATTTACGTCAATTTTAGTCCATATCACGATTCGAATTTGATCAATTCCTACCATAGACGTATCTGATGCAGCAGCATGCATGTTTCGAGCAAGTGCAAGCGAAATGCGCGGTTGTCGGCATCGTCAAACGAGAAAATGACCCTTGCACAAGCGCATCCCCCAGTCAGCAGCTTGCCGAGCCGAAACCAGCTGCTTGTTAATGGTAAGACGGAATTTCTCTTCGGTGGAGTTCCTATGCGTCCTTCGATGCGCTTGAAGTCGTTCGGAAATGCGGTAGCTGCAATAGCATAACACCCTGGGGGAGTCTAACTCATCAGCTTGATATGGAGACCACGTGGTTTAACATCGTTCCGCGCTATCGGTCACGAGTTCCACCGGGGCTCAAACCACTTCAGCAGATAGTGGAATGTCTTCACATCAAAACCACACGTCTGAATGAACGCTCGATCATTGCCGGCAGCAAATATGATCTCCCATGCATTTCCATATCGCTGCTTTTGGTGAAGATCTGCACGCTCGCTCTTAGCATAATGTAGCTCTGTAACATCAAATATCCTGCGGGAATCGCTCCACTACCTTTATGCTTCCACAAATTGCTGTGTATCCCCCAGATCAATTTTTCGATTCAGTTCGAGCGCCTTCAGTTCCCTATTTGTTTGGCATTTGCCATGACGATTAACAAAGCTTAAGGCCAGACATTGAACACTATTGGAGTTTATCTTCCCACCTCTCTCGCTCACGGCCACCTGCGCGTGGCCCATCGAGATCTCGACTCGGGTCGCAATGTGCTGTCTACTTCAATTTGCAGGCAAAAAATGACGCGACTGAAACTATTGAAAACGTTGTTATTGAAGAAGTTCTTGCTGCCTAAATTTACAATAATGACATGTTTTTAGAGAGGTTCAGATTCATACACTTATTAATCTGATCCTCTATAATATAAACTTGATGTTTTGCACACCATAAATACTATTAAAGTTGACAGCGAGTCCACAGCGCGCTTTACACGAGCTAAGCGAGCGGACGGTATGAACGAAACGAAGTGTAGTCAGTTATAGCCTGCCGTACAATCGGCAAAGCCGATCACTGGCAGGCTAGTAGTACTTACTACTAACAGAATCCAAGTCGGAGTAACGCGAGTCCAGCGACTACTCATCATGACAACCTCAGTTCTCAGAGCCTTGAATATGGTGTCTGAACACGTTTAAGATGCAAGAGACGAAAGGTTTTTAATCTGACCATTTTCCAATGGAAATGAAATTATACGATGCTTCTCTAGAGTGCATAGACTCCTAGGACATCGTAGTGGCTACACGAGCGATCCACCAGTGCTGAGCTGCATCAAGCATGGTCGGAACAATGACCTTTGGAAGAAGACGCACCGGAGGCTGCAGTCGACGACGCTGAGCTGGACGACGAAACCGTGGACGAGCTCGAAGCCGAAGCAGAAGACGAACCAGGCGCCACGACCTCATCTGAGGAAAACAGCAACGGGTAGACGTTTGCGCCGAAGATGTCGTTGAAAGAACAGACCTCGGTCGTAATGTCAGCGAAGTTCGAGTCACGCAACCAGCAGCCGTGAACAACATCCGGCACTTCACGCAGGTGCAGGCGACCGGCCTCATACGCTGTCTTGAGACCGTACGTGTCGTTCTGGTACTCGATAGTGTCTTCCATGGAGATGACCTCCAGACTCTCAAAGTCCGTCAGGATCTGCGAGTCGTTAGTCAGGTAGCTGTACTGACCGAACAGACAGCTCTGCCACGGCGCTTCAACGCCATCGCGAGACGAAATCATGTAGTGCGACTGCTGGATGCGCAGGAAGTTGTCACGACGCGTGGCCTGGGCGTCTTCGCAGTCCGAGTCTTGGCAAACGTTGACGTTGTTGAGCACAGGGAGAACGGTGTCGTACTCGATCCAGGACGACTGGACAGGCGAGCGCCAGCGGTTGGCATACGAGGATTTGGTCATCAATTCCGGGTTGTTCTCAAAGACTTGAGTCAGATCGTACTGGAACTTGCCGTTGTAATCGTCAGCCGTGTATGACGAGACGTTGAACAGCTCGGCCGTAGGAAACACACTGGTACCGAAGAAAGAGAAGAACGTCTTCGTCGGAATCGCGTCGGCCGCCTGAGGGCCGTAGAAAAGGCCGTTCTGCGAGCCTGCGAGACTGATAAATAACTGGACATTGTGCTCGTCCCAGTTCTCGATCACCGCGCGGGCGAGCACAGCGCCTTGCGAGTGGCCCATGACGATGTAGCCGTTCTCGTATGCAGCTGTGTCATTGGCGATGACACTTCGGACCGCCTCGAGCGCCAATGGGATTTGATCAGGGATCGCTTCAGTTGAGCAAGCATTGGAGCAGAACGTAAGAGGCGTGAACGTTCGGCCTTCCGCCGTCAGGTTGGCCGCGATGTTGACACTGTCAGTGATGCTGCCCGTGTAGCCGTGGAAGAAGAAGATCGGGAGATCTGCCACCGTCACAGCCTGGACTGTGTTGACGGACAGAGCCACAGCCGAAGCCAGCAGCGTCGTGATGCATTTGAGCGAGACCATGTTTCAGGTAGAAAGAGAAAAGCTGAACTGAAGCTTGGGTTCTGCTGAAGCAAATGAGGAATGGCAGAGGCTGAGCAAGCGACTCAACCGCTGGGTCGCGTCGCTTGACAATCATGGAAGAGCCACTTGTGTTACTGCCAGTTTACATGCGCCGCAAACAGTGTAAGCAATGGCGACTGGTTGCGGTTCATAAGTCAACTTGGCCAGAGCCAGTTCAAATTCGGAAAGGATTTGATCCGAGAAACAGGTAATAGCAGACCCCTCAATCATGATAATTCGGAAAAGAGATTAATATTCACAAGTTCATAAGATAATGGAGGTTTTCCCTGCAGTGGTCGTCTGAGCACAAGGTCAACAGCCATTGTGCTCCAGTCGATGTCCAGGTGCGTTAACATCTAAAGACAAACGCACGTTGTCTCTGATGCCATCGCTTCCTTCAAATACTGATTTCAGAATCAAATATGTAGGGCATCATTTCGGCTCGATGAGATTGGGTGTGTAGACTCACACAAAATGAAAATCAAGCAGGCAATTGGCAATGCTGATTGGCTCCGCGTATGATGTCAGCTCGGACACAATAATGTAGTGTTGGCGACACTCTGGATTCCTCTTTAGTCGTCAAAGCGTTGAGTCTTGAGCTCCAAGCATTTCATTGCGATGAATTGACTGTGAATCCGCATACTACAGTACTGCATATATTTAAAGTATGAAAAATCAGGTTTCATGGGTTTGCAGTCATTTTCTCAGATTTGCTAACGAGCATATTCAGAAAGCATCACTATTTTCTCAGAATTCCTCAGAAATAAATTCAGTGAGCATCACCATGTATCCATACACACATCAATTTTGTGTGCCAGCTTCAACATGGCTCTCCTGCTGGATGGGTGATGGCTCAGTGATTCACACCTGATCGGAGCAGAGACCGCCATGCGCAGAGCCCGGTCGATGCTGAGATCTCGAGCCAGAAGCCGACGTTTCTGAGGACGATCCCGAACTCATGACCTCGTCCGAAGCGAAGAGCAGCGGATAGACGTTGGCACCAAACACGTCAGCGAACGAGCAGAGTTCGGTCGTGTTGTCCGCAAAATAGGTATCACGCAGCCAACAGCCATGCACGACATCGGCCAGCTCATGCAAGTGCAGACGACCGGCAGAGTGCAGCGTTTGCAGCCCGTACGTGTCGTTCTGGTATTCGATCGTGTCTTCCATGGCAATAATCTTCAGGCTTTCGAACTTTGTCAGGATCTGAGAGGCATTCGTGAGGTAGTTGTATTGACCAAAGTGTGCGCTTTGCCAGGGTGAGACGGCTCCGTCTCGAGGAGAGATCAAGTAGTGCGCCTGCTGGACACGCAAGAAGTTGTCTCGTCGCGTGGCCTTGGCCTCTTCGCAATCCACGTCACCGCACTTGTTGACATTGTTAAGCTCAGGGAAGACCGTGTTCCACTCAACCCAAAAGTCCTGGTCTGGTGAACGCCAGCGGTTAGCGTAGGCTAGTTCATTCATCAGATCCGGATCCGTGGCGAAGACCTCGTTCAGATCGTACTGGAGCTTGCCGCGCCAATCGGCCGTAGTGTATGCCGAGACGTTGAACACGTCGGAAGGAATCGCGGCCGGGGCGAAATACGTCACGAATGTGTTGAGTGGGATCGTATCGGACGCTTGAGGCCCAAAGAAGATGCCATTCTGCGAGCCGGCCAGGCTCACAAACAACTGCACGTTGTGCTCGTCCCAGTTTTCAATCACCGCACGAGCGATCACAGCGCCTTGTGAGTGAGCCAGCACGATGTATCCGTTCTCGTATGCGGCAGTGTCGTTGGCGATAATGTCTCGGAGCTGCACCAGTGCAAGCGGAATCTGCGAGTTAATAGCTTCGCCGGAGCAGGAATTGGAGCAGAACGTGAGAGGCGTGAACGTTCGGCCTTCAGCGGTCAGATTGGCTTCAATGTGCGCGCTGTCCGTGATGTTGCCCGTGAGTCCGTGGAAGAAGAAGATTGGGAGATCAGCCACCGCCACAGCCTGGACAGTGCTGACAGACAGAGCCACAACTGAGGCCAGCAGCGCCGTGATATATTTGAGCGAGACCATGTTTCAGACAAGAAGGCTGAGCTGGGAACGGAAGCTTGAGTTTTGCTGAAGCAAATGAGGAATGGCACAAGCTGAGCGACTTGACCGCTGGGTCGTATCACCCAACAATCGGTTGCATCGCAGTACACTGCGAGTGAAGCTGTGCACAGTAGAGTTATCGGTGTCTGCTTTTCTCTGAATTCCTCAGAAGTGAAATGTGTTGTCCAGCTTCAAGTTGAGTCTCTCCTGCAGGATGTAGACACTGGATGCAAACATGCTCAATAGCCTGGTCGGCAATAGTACTGTATCTGTAATCAATGGTTGTTGGTTTCCGATTGGACTTCAAGCAGGAAATGAGTTGCTAGAATAAACCAGATAATACATCAAATGATGGCCGAAAGCTTCATTTACGGTTAGTGTTTTAGCTCTTCTTGTGTTTATATACAGTAGGATAATTTATTATCCCATTTATAAATGGGAGACGAAGGTTACCAATATCCATTATAACGTTATGGTCACTGAAAACGGTTATCTTTGGGCATTTTGATTGACTTGGAACAGAAAGACCTCCTTCGATCAGTGATTCATACTACGAAAACAATCTAGTTATACTACAGCTCGATACATGCCATCGGCTGTTGGTGTCGAGCCCACATGAACGACCTCGCTTCCCTGACTCTTGGTCTGCTCTTTGGCTTGACGGTAGCGCAAGCCCAAGATAACTGCGGCGATCAGCGCCACGATGAACAAGATAATGCCGATGATCATGCCGAACAGGAACCCATTGCTAGAGCTGCTCTTCTTGTTTGTGGTCGTAAAGGTTGAGTCGGCCTGGCTGCCACTGCTAGAGCTGTAGTACGAGCCGTAATAATCACCAGTGTAAGCGCTGTACGTGCCGAAATACGACATGGCATCGGTGCTGTAGATGTACATATCCATCGTACTATCAGACGTGCAGTACGTGTCGGTCAATGAAAGATCGCCGTCGTTAAGCACGTACGAGGCCAGAATCTGTAACCCGCAGGTTCCGCCAAAATATGATGTCGTGGAGAAAAGAACGCCGTGTGTAGCGTATTCAAAGGTAACCAGCTGCTTGTTGTCTCCGACCAGCGCATCCAAGAGATACGTCGCGTACTTGTACGGCGTCTGCGGGTCCAGCTTGCCGTTCATAAGCAAGACACTGGCCTGGCTTGGGATCTCGGCCGCTACGTTCCAGTACTTGTCCTGCTTGTATACAATGGGCGAGGCGCTGAACGACGGGACGTCCTCTAGACCAGAGCAGGTGCTGGATTTTTCCTGAGAAAACGCGCAGTACTTGCTCACAGTATCCATCGATCCGCTGCTGATAGAAGCGCCCGTGAAGCGCGAGACCATGGTATCATAGGACACTTCTGGGGTCTCCCACATCTCGGAGAACACGATGAGGTAGTAGAGCAGGTTGGACTGATACAGATCGTCCGGCGAAGACGACGACGGGGTGGACGAGCCCGAGTACACTTGTTTGAAGAAGTACGTCATGACCTTGACGTCTTCAGCATTGCATTGCGTGAGGCGGTAGGCCAACACAGGAATCAAGATGCGCAGCGTGGGGTCCTTAAGAAGCGCGGCAAACGTCTTGCGCAAAGTATAGCCTGCAGGCTCGACCTCAGCGCCAGGTTCACCGGCTCGGATATCACGCACCAACTCGGCGCAAGTGGAATTCGGGTTCTTGTCGAAACTGGACACAAGCTCCTTGACGACGTCGGACAGTGACGACTGCGTAAAGTACGTGCTGCAGGTCGAGTCGGCCGCACAGAGATCCATGAACGCCTCGCCGACCTCGCCATAGTCCTTGTCCCACATTGAAAAGTACTCGAAATTGCTAAGATCCGAGCCTGACGTAGTGCTCACGCCGTCTAGAACGTAGCCGATGACTTCTTCCGGCGCCAAGTGGATCAGACGTTCGACCACGGCAGTGCCGTAGCTCACGCCGTAGACGTGGGTCTTGGAGCCTGCTTGGAACGTGGAAATGAAAGTTGCCATATCCGTCGCCGCGCTTGTGACTGAGAAGATGGATAGATTGGAGCCGTACTTGGTCTCCAGCTCCTTGGCGCAATCTGGCACTTCGGACAACACGATCGCTGCACCGCCAGGCGATCCAGAGGTCGTGGCTTGGGACGCCACACAGTCCAGCAGGTTGCTGCGTCCCGTGCCACGATGGTCCATCGTGTATACGTTCACAAGGCCGCTCAGGGAATCGTGCAGCGCTGACATCGCAGACTCCACTGCAAAGCAAGAGAATCGAGAGTCAGCAATCCAGAGTCAACGCCATAATGAATGCAAGATCAGCGACGTACTGGCGACAGAAGACGCGCCTGGCCCGCCTTGAAGGAACCAGACGTTCGCTGCCGTGTCTGCATCGTACAATGCGGGAATCCGCTTGACAAACACTTCGAGCGTCTCTCCAGTGGCGTCTTTGCAGATCCCAGGATAGCACATCGGCGCATTATATATAGCACACTCGGCAGAGCTGGAGAAGCTCAAATCGCCCTGCTCTGAGAACGTGTAATCGCTGCAGGGATACCAGCCATTCAGCGACGAGTTATCGGCCTGTTGGTTCGATGAGACTCTGGTCGGTCCGCATAGAAGCGCAGTGGCTAGATACAGCAGTGACTGGGACCGGAGCACCATGGCTCTGAACTGGTCTGTGGGAAATGATCAGTAGATTGGGGAATGAGCCAAACGCTGATGGATGGAGGGAATGCATTGACATACCAGAGATTAGAAATTAGTCACAACATACCACCGCGTGTGATGGTGGGACCATCTGTGTGAGTCATTACGCCCAATGTACCCACCACCCACGATATGTGGCTCTGCAACGTTCTGCATCATAGGCTGGCTGTAGAGAAAGGGGCACTTGTATCCACTGGTACCACTGGCAACAGCGTAGCATTCCGATGTGTCGTGTTGTTGCTCCTGCATGGAGATCTCGCCCAGCAAATCCCGACAAATTGCCATGAAAAAAACACATTATCTGGCTGACACGCATGGGTTATTGGGTTTTGAGCGAATTACAAACATGGATCTCATTTCACACAGTGACTTGGTACGCTCCTCCGCAGTGTGGCGAGTACGCAACGTGGATAGTCGTGTCTTCCTGAACAACGAGCTTATCCATTGAGCACTTATCTGGCTTAAAGCAGCAGTAGTTGACCACGAATGTGCAAAAGATAGACAAGATCATGACCAACGCCACAATTCCGATGATCACAACCACCAGATTCATATCACTGGAGCTGCTGCTTGAAGACTCGCTTGACGTCGTGGTCTGCACACTAGAGTCACCGGAGCTGCTAATTGACCCGGTAACGGCAAAGAGTTGGTCCCAGGAGACATTCAAGCCCAGAGCGTTCTGGTCCGCCACACAGGACATGTTGGTCATTGAGATATTGCCGAGGTTGGCCACGTACGAAGCCAGAATGTACAGCCCACAAGTCCCGCCCTGAGTCATGGGTGTGGTCGCAATCGTAGCATGAGGCGCGTAGTCAAACGTCACTAGGTACTTGTTTTCGCCATCCAGTGCGTCAAGAAGAAACTCGGCGTATTTGTACGGCGTCTGCGGGTCCATTTTGCCGTTCATGATCAACACACTTGCTTGGTCTGGAATCTCGGCAGCCTTGTTCCAGTACTGGTCTTTCTTGTACACGATGGGCTGGTACTCAGTCGAACTCGTGTTGTATGCTGTTTCAGAACACGCCGTGGAATTCTCTCTTGTGAACGCGCAATACAAGATCGCATAGTTGATCATGCCATTAGCGATCGTGGCGTTCGTGAACCGCTCCTGCATTGTACGCAGTGAGACCTCGGGCACTTCCCACATCTCAGAGAAGATGATGAGATAGTAGAGTAGTGGAGAGTGATACTCACTTTCGTACCCCACGGTCATGCCCAAAGACGGCTCAATGTCGTTGTTTAAAATGAAAGGTATGGCTTGGACGTCAATTTCATCGCACCTGGAGAAACGGTAGACCAGCACTGGGATTTTGTGTCGGCCCTTGGCGTCTTCGACTAGAGTCGCAAACAATGTGCGAAGCTTGTATCCAGGCTTGTTCGTGCTGTCGATTGATGAGTAATTTTGCAGCAGCAGTGCACAACGAGAGTTGGGATCGTTGTCGAAGCTCTGGACCAGGTTCCTCGCAGCCGTTGAGAGGTTAGAAAAGTTGAAAAACTTGCTGCAGCCCGGGTCCTTGGTGCAGAGATCCATGAACGCGTGGCCAACTTCATCAAATTCCTGGTCCCATTTAGAAAAACCTTCAAAATCGCTGGAATCTGAGCCTGACGTGGTGCTTACGCCGTCCAAAATGTATCCGACCACCTCGTCCGGTGCCAAATGGATCAGACGCTCGACTACTGCCGTACCATAGCTCACGCCATAGACGAACGTAGTAGAACCGGCCAGGAATGTGGAGATGAAACTCGAAATGTCGTTCGCAGCGCTCGTGATTGAAAACATTGACAAGTCGGAGCCATACTTGATCTCGAGCTCCTCAGCACAGCTCGGCACTTCGGACATATCAATATCGTCGCCACGGGGTGATCCAAGGGTTGTAACTTCGGAGGCCACACAGTCTAAGAAGCTGCTCCTTCCAGTACCGCGATGATCCATCGTGTAAATGTTCACCGTTTGGTCGAGAAGCTCATAGAGAACAAGCATGAATTTCTCCACTAGACAGCAAGAGGGCAACATCATGAGTTATCTAGCAACACATGAAGAGATCTTGAGAATAGCGCGCACGTACTGAAAACGGAGGACGATCCGGGGCCACCTTGCAATAACCACACATTCGTTGAACTAGGGGAGGTCGCTTGGATGCGCTTGACAAATACCTCAAGGGTCTCGGAGTTGGCAGTCTCACACACGCCGGCGTAGCACATCGGCGCATTATAAATGGCACATTCAGCGATCATTGAGTAGTTGACTTGGTTGAAAGTGAACACGTTGCAGGGATACCAGCCGTTGAGTTGTGTCGAGGAATTATTGGACGCGAGAGTTGTCGAGACGATCAGGAGAAAGACACTCGCAACCGACAAGAGGAAGCCCATGCTGTGGGACTAATGTGTTGTTGGGTCTTGTTTGGTCTTGCTCTTGCGAGAGTGAATTGGGAAGTGAGGAATTCAAGATAGGAAGCCGATCGTCTTAATCCTCAATCCAGTCAGCAGGAATGGAGTTTTTCCTCACATAATTTCAGTTCTGGTCTACATTTTTGGATGCTTGCACATCAAGAATGTTGAATCGGCACTCACATTCGAGGAATCCGCACTTCACCATTCAGAATTTTCGATATACCCGCAATTTTTGCAGAATGGTTGACTTGAACTTGAAACAACTATCGAAATTGTTTGCAACGCCGTGATTGCTCAACATGAGCACCATTTTAGTTGGAAGTGCGTTCGTCAACAATTCAAATGCTCACAGGGCAAGTGCTTTTACTATCCACAATCGACTCGATTGTGTGGTGATCGTTAGATCATATCAAAAGCATTGAGCCACGGCTTAGTACATGCGATATAAACTTGAGTTCTCTGGTTCTTCAATTGACTCTGAATTAATTATTTCATTCCTGATTTAATGTGGCTTACATCAGCCTTTGAATATTGTCGTTTTGTGTTTTGGTAGAATAAGCGACTGAAGAGTTTTGTTCGTCAACAGAACGATATTATTATTCACATCGAACAATACAAACAATGATCATATGTCATGCGAGCAATATAAAGCAATTTTCACAGTATGACTCTGTCCAATCGCTTAAGCGGACGATGATTGTGCCGATGTTGGTCCCAAGAGCCACCAAAAAGAGGTTAGACACCAAGTTCATCGAATGTTTCGTCTTGAATAATTGGTTTTCAACAGCTTGGCTGGGGATAAAATGAATTTATTGGCAGCGCCTCCGCTGCACAGGGTGTGGCGCGGAGGGATTTAATCGGTTCCAAAGCGAGTAGAACATCTGTGAATGGCTCTCGAGAGCCTCCGTAGGGCCCTGGGTGGTTATGAAACGACCGAGCCCGCCGTTGAAAACCTATTTTCAGCTTCTAGCTTCTAAAATCTCCCATTTTGGAGCGAGTCTGGAATCGGCTTTGATTGGCAGTTACTTATCAACATTGCGGGACAAGCAATTGCTAGCAGAAGCAATGCCACAATCAATACGACTTGCGACTCTTTAAAGTCATGGGTCGAGTTGCTGCTTGTAAGTGAGATGTTTGAGGAGGAAACCAGGCTGTTTTCATCAATGACACGGATAGAGTTGCTCGTCGCGGTACTGCTTGAACAAGGCCTTCCAAGAAACATTCAGGCCAACGGCATTAAGCTCTTCCACACAAGACATGTTCGTCCTGGAAATATTTCCGTCGCTCTTGCCATAAGACGCCAGAATGTCCATACCACATGCCTG